>JAYJMB010004412.1:0-12992 GCA_036873735.1 Pouteria campechiana | reverse complement strand
TTCAGGGGGAGATTATCTTTTATGAGATAATTTTTAATCAAGTTTTGTCATCATAAAAAATAGGGAGAATGTTGGTATAAAAGCATGGTTTTAATGACAAATGAAACTTGATTAAATATATTATAGTAATGGGGTTACCAAGCTTTTAGTATGCTGAATCAAGTTGCGGGCCTTATGAAAAATGAGCATAGAAAACATATTCCAAGGCATCAAGGCTTGGGCAAGTAAAGAAGCAAAAGACAAAGAAGTGGAAGATTATATCTGATGGATGCAAAGTAGTGTGCATACAACAAACTTCTTCTATCATAAGTAAGTCATAGTTAAGCCAATGGTCATCGGTTGAGAATAGATAAAGGCAAAGAAGTGAAGATCTTCTAGCGAAGCAGTGAAAGGTGATCAGGTAGTACAATGGAGGTCATCTAGTAGAGCCATCTAGTGGAGCAATGGCATTTGTTTGTTTAACTAAGCTCGTTTAAAATCTACAACAGACAACCCAACAAATGAATACATGAACAAAATTCATCTGCGCCTCGATGATTTGTCTATTACTTATAACAAACAACCCATTAGACAAAGCAATAAAGAAAATCCATCTATGCTCTAACAATCTATCTATTGCTTACAATAGACAACTCAACAGATGAAATGTTGAAGAAGCAAGTCATCCATGCTTCTACAATTCAACAGACAATTCACAAGACAAAGCATTGAAAAGAACAATTTGTCTGCGCTTTTAAGATCTTTTTGTTACTTACAATAGAAAATCCAATAGATGATGTAATGAAACAACATCTCCACTATTCATAAGCTATTTATGAAGGACAAACTAGAAGATGAAGGAACTTTGTCTGATGAACAGTTGTATAAATACTTCTTCTGTCATAAGTAAAATACGGGCAATGGTCAAGCCAAATTGTTGGTCTTAGTTCAACATTAATAATGTCCTTTCCATATTGATGAAGGAGTCAGCCATTGTAGTAATACCTCAAACAAAGCTTATTAAGCAACTAAAAATCATCTTCTCCAAGGTCAGCATAGCTGGCATTTCAGCAAACTAGGATTAAGCAAAAGACAGAAAATTCAAATGAGCTAATTAGAACGGTCTTCTATCATTAATGGAGTCTAGTTATCACCAATGGCTAAAATTTAAAGTAGGTATAAACAAAGCATCTTTGGAGCGGGAGGAAGTAACCAAGTATCAAGAAAGTTATTCAAAATCCTCTTAAGAGCATTTTACCGATCTAAGCAAAAACCTTACGCTATCTTTCAAGAGTGAAGAGCCTTGCATCCAAACCTTTCTCAAATCTCTTTGAAGACTCCCAACTACCTTTTAAGAAGATCATTTACTTTTGTATTTAAGTTTTTAGAAACCTTCCCCTATGCTTACTGAGAAATACCTATGCTTCATACTTTGTAAATTCCTTAAGGTAGTGGTTGAGACTAGACTCAAGAAGAGTTGTGACTGCCTAAGTGCAGACAAGAGTTATTTATTCATGCCTCCTAGAGCTAGAATTTAGAAGAGTGCTGTGAGCACTATCAATACACCCCTTAGAGCTAAAATCTAGAAGAGCATTGGTAGTACCATGTTTATGCCCCTTAGAGATAGAATCTAAAAGTGTTGGAAGCGCTATTGTATTTTTGCTATTGAGAATAGTGGAACCCAAAACACTATAAGGAAAGTGTTCATGGAAGAGTGGAGTAGAGTGTTTACTCGAACCAATATAAAAATTCTTGTGTCTTATTTATTCGTGCATTAGTTAATTGAGTGATTGATTGCTAGAGGGATGATTATTCCTAAAGGGGTTAAGCAATTTTTTTAAGTATCAAATTCACCCTTCCCCTCTTGGGTTTTTGGCCTAATCTTCCAAACCAACAATACAAAGCATACAAAGAAAGCAAGGTATATTGGTTAGCTAAGTAGGTTTACTTATGTAAATTTTACTTGTGTATTGGTGGTTTGAACTCAAGTTTATGAATTCAGGACATTTTGTTTGAATTTGGATAAGTTGTGTCATAATATACCTTTATATTCTTCAAAATGATTAAAATAGTATAAGACCTATGAGGATCATATGTTAAAGGCAAGAATACAAGTGTAGTAATATGACATGTTACAAATTAGCATGAATAATCATGAGTTAGTATATGGAATTATGAAGATAAGTATGTTTGAATGAATATGAAAAATACACTTTATGAATATATGAAATGGGTAAGAGTTTTGAGTATACGTATGAGGTGTAATCAAGCCTAAAAGGAAGAGTGAATTATGGCAACTAGTAGTGTAAAAAAATATTGAATGAAGTAAGCTAAAAGAGGGAAGAAATTAAGCCTTGATGTGGGGGGCAACACACTCGGTGTCGTGGCGCCCAATCTAGCATTGTCAGCGCCGGCTCATTAAAAAGCCAATTGATAGGGGCAGCACACTCGGTGCCTCAATGCCCAATCTAGCATCGCCGGCGCCATCACGTTGAAGGGTAGGTGTTATGGGCAACAAACTCAGTGTCACGGTTCCCAATCTAGTGTAGCTAGCGCCGATTTGTTAAATGGTAATATTTTTATTTAGGTGATTTTTCTTTTAGTATCTTGGTTGTTTTATTAATTAAGTGTATCTATTGAATTTATACTATTTGATGTATGTTTTAGGAAAAGAATTAAAGGAAAACAGAAGAAATAAGATATTTTAATAAATTAAAGGATGACATAGAAATAAATTACTTGGGATTATTGAGGTAATTTGATATGAATTAGAGATCATTAAATTTTAAAGATTTTGTATTATACTTGAGTTTGAAAATCAATTAGAAAATAAGTGTTAAGTAATTTAGTTGAATGCCTACCAAACTATTAATTATGTGAATTTGGGTTTGAATGCCTATCGGGAGGGTTCTTTGGTTATTCAGCCCATGAATGGGCTTTGTTTGATATTACTACCTTTGGTGGCAAAGAAGCTAGCCTATTAGATGTGTGACTCATCTAATTACTTAGTAGGTGTGAAAGGAGAACTTACTATCCCTATGATATAGCGAGGGCAAGACACCACGAGTATTAGTCAGGAGTCTCATAAAACTAATAACTGGTATTATAGGGAGAAACTGGATCACACCAAAATTGTACAAAAGTTGAGTCCATTTGATTTGTGGCTGTGTCCACTTGGATTGTGGCTGAGTCCACTTGGTTGATGGCCTCTCGATCATGGTAATGGATTTTTGCAGGCAAATTGAGAAGTGGATATAAATAGGATGAAGCAGAAAGAAATATAATTCCAGCATGAGTAAAATAGATTAGATATGATGGATATTTGAGGAGAACCCTAGGAGAAATCTTTGTTATTACTAGTAGTAAGTAATAGCCATAAAAATATTTCCCATTGAGTATGTTATTATTGTTTTATTTCATACTTGCTTATTGAGTTGCCTGAATTCACCTTATTTTAATATGTTTTAGTTGATAGGCTGAAAGTCAGAGTCAAACAAGGGGTTGGAGCTCAAGAAAGGGATAAATTATGAAGCTTAGAATTTATACCCTTTTGTATTATTTTGCGATGTATTAAAATGTACATTTATAAATTATGTCAAAGATGTAAAGTTAAAAATTATGAGTTATATTAATATGCATGTCATTACTGTAGTAGGTATTAGTATGCTTCCACACTCTACTTTTACCATGTGACTATGGTTCTAGGCATCCATGGTGTTTGGGAATGTTTTATACAGGTTCATGAAGTTACGTTTAGGGTAGACTCTGTCTTTGGGTCATTCAGTTATTGCCTTTGTAACATCTGGGAAAGGAAGGGCGTTACAAAGTAGTATAAGAGTGGGTTATGCCTGAGACTTAAAAGGATAGTGAGAATAAATCCCATAACTATAATAGTAGAGTGTTAGAATTTGGTGAATGAATGACATGTGTGTTTTTTTTTAATGTTGGAAACCTGGGGGGAGGGGGGGCTATGAATTGAAATGTTATAATGATAAGTTGAGTAAATAGTTTAACTATACTTCTATATGACCATATACTCTTCCTTATATACCAATGGCACTAAAGAAGAGAGTGGATAAAGGCAAACCTCCAATGGTGGAAAATGAGTCATTGAGAAGGATTACTTGGACTAGAGTGACTTGGGTTGTTATTAGAGAAACACGAAAACATACCTCTAGGGTTGATGATATTCTTGGGTCAATCTAGAAAGAAGTGAAAGAAGGAGTAATTGAGCCTGAAGAAGGCCATGTTGAGACAAAACTTCCACGATCAAATAGGCCCTGCCTATTCTACCTCAAACAATGACACCAAAATATGGTGCTATGATGGCAATGATTATGGGGATTGCCCAGACCTTACATGAGTTGGTGCAGACACAGAGGAGGCCCATAGAGGAGCATCAATAGTTGGGGCAAGCTCGTCTAGGGCAACCAAGGATGGGCTTAAATAGGAAAGCCTTCTAAAACATGAAGCCTCCAATTTTTAAAGGCCAGCGGGATTACCGTGTAGTAGATGAATGGCTTGCTAATATGGAAAAGGCATTTGAATATATGGAGTGTCATGAAAAGCACAAAGTTTTGTATGGAGTCTATTAGCTGGAAGGTGAAGTAGAACATTGGTGGCATAAGAGACTAACTATTCATGGTCATGGGGTAGGAATGTTATGGGCTGAATTTAAGGAGAGATTGGCTTGCCGATATGTACCTGCCAGTGAGAAGGCTAGATGGGCTACTGAGTTTATGAAATTGTTGCAAGGCAGGAGCACAGTAGAAGAGTATGAGGAAATGTTTAGGTCTCTAGCATGATTTATGTCATGAGCCCAAATGGATGCACCAGAGATAGCCCAAAAATTTTAAGAAGGATTGTGATTGGATATTCGAGAGAAGTTAGCCCCTATTATGCTAATTTGATATAAGGATATTCTAGAGTAGGCTCATCTAGTGGAATGAGAGACAGAAGATTAGTCTAAATTTAGAGAAAGGAGACGCATGCAAGAAACTAAACAAGGAAAATAAACCAGGCCAAAAATTGATCAGAGTGGTAGCGTGATAATTGAGAAAACTTGTAGTTATAGCAAAACGCCAGGACATTTAAAATTTGATTGCCCCATATTACTGAAGAGGTTAGAAGGTAGTCTTAATCAACCCTAGGACTGACAAGAGAGACTAGTTAGGGGTTGAATTAGCCTTTGGAAATTGGGCAGCGAAGAACACTCACTTGTTTCTTATGTGGTAAGGCTGGTCATAGTAAGTGGAATTGTCCCAACAGGGAAAATGTGACAGTGTGGCCTCTTGAACACTGCCCCAGCTTGAATGTGGTAGAATTAAGATAAGAGGAAGAGGTTGCATATGGAATACAACTCCTAGCCGTCAGTATGAGGACCCTAGATCACCAATGACTGTGGTCGTGAAGGCGACCAATGCACAGGAAGCTCAGGCCATGAATGACATGGTTATTGGTAATCTTCTTGTATGTTATTGTATGACTTATGTATTATTTGATCTGGGTGCCTCTCAATCTTTTGTTTCCATTACATTTGTAAATAGAGCTAGTTTGTCTAAATACCTGATGCATCTTGTGATAGAAGTATCCACTCCATTGAAGACAGTTAGTATAGTTATTAAAGTATGTTATGAAATACCTATGGTAATTGAGAGTACGCAATTTTATGCTGATTTAATTGTTTGAATATAAAGGGTTTGGATATTATACTGGGTATGGATTGGCTAGCCAAATATGAAGCTATAATTGAATGTAAAACTAAACAAGTAACCTTAAAGACTCTCTATAAGGTTGAAATTCTCTTTAGGAGTTTGCTTGAGGATAAAACTCCTATGCTTGTGTCAACCATGAAGGCTCTCAGTCTAGTACAAAAAGGATGTGAAGCATATTAGGTATCAACTCTCTACAACCATTCAGAACATCGAATATTGGAAGATATACTTGTAGTGTGAGATTTTCCAGATGTGTTCCCCAGTGAATTGTCTGGATTACCTCCTGAATGAGAAGTGGAGTTTGGGATTGATCTCCAACCTAGGGTAGAGTAAATATCTAAAGCTCCACACCACATGGTACCAATTAAACTGGCAGAATTGAAGGTGCAGTCACAAGAATTAATGGACAAGGGATTCATACGTCCCAGCATGTCACCCTGGGGCACACCGGTTTGTTTGTTAAAAGAAAGGATGGAAGTTTACGACTATGCATCAATTATTAGGAATTAAATAAAGTTACCATCAAGAATAAATATCAATTGCCCAGAATAGATGATTTATTAGATTAACTACAAGGAGCTATAGTACTCTCTATGATAGAATTATAGTCTGGATATCATCAATTAAGGGTTAAGCCTATAGATGTCCTTAAGACTACATTCAGAACATGATATAGGCATTATAAATTTTTCATGATGCCATTCGAATTAACGAATGCTCTAGTAGTCTTCATGGATTTGATGAGTAGGGTGTTTAAACCCTATCTACATCAGTTTGTGATTGTCTTCACTGATGATATTTTGATTTATTCAAAAGACAGAGAGGAGCATGAATTACATTTGAGAATGACTTTGCAGGAACTTACAAAAGAAAAGCTTTATGCAAAATTGAAGTGTGATTTTTGGATGAATATTGTAGCCTTTCTAGGCCATTTGATTTCAGGAGATGGCATTTCTGTGGATCCTCATAAAATAGAAGCTGTGGTGAATTGGCCTAGACCGAGCATAGTAATAGAGGTTAGAGGTTTCCTAAGATTAGCTAAATATTGATAGTATAAATGCATCATTTTAGGACAAACAAAACTTGATTAAAGATTATGTGCTAATAATTGTTGTCAAGCTTTTAGTATGCAGAATCAAGTTACAGGTCTTACAAAAAAAAGAGCACCAAAAATATATTCCAAGGCATCAAGGCTTGGGTGAGTAAAGAAGCAAAAGACAAATTGCCATTATAGATAAAGCATGAATGAAAAGGATTCAGCTATCTCTATTCATTTGTCGAAGTGGAAGATTATGTCTAACGGATGCAAAGTAGGGTGTATATAATAGACTTCATCTATCATAAGCAAGTCACAGTTAAGCCATTGGTCATCTGTTGAGAACAAACAAAGACAGAAAAGTGAAGATACTTATTATTTTTGCAACAAAATCGGACATAACGCATATGATTGCTATGCCAAAAAGATGCAAGCAAAAGGTACAAAGATGAGATGAAAATTCAAGAATTATGCACAAGCATTTGCACACACAATTCCACTTACATCATAGGACCCAATACTTGGGTACCAAAGAGGTAAGAAGAAAACTTGCTTTGAATGCAAGTAAGTCTCAAAGCTATGTCTGGGAATGCCTGGTTCATGGGTAGTGACTGCTCGATACATATGATTGGGAATAAAAAGCTATTCAAAGAATTGAAGCTGATAAATAGAGAAACTGTAACATTTGACAACAATGACAAAGGCCTCATGAAAGGAATAGGTAAAGTTTATGGTTTATTCAATGCATGCATAGATGATGTATTATATGTAGAAGGACTCAAGCATAATTTGCTAAGTATTAATTAATTATGTGACAAAGGTCATAAATTTGTGTTTGAACCATCTGCATGTAATGTATTAGTGTAGACAATGATCTGTTGTTCAGCAAAAAGAAGACATGGAAATATTTATCTAGTACAGCTAGATGATATCGTTGGAAAATGCTTAATTATAGTCAAAGACGATCACTATGGAAAAAGGATGGAATATATCAATATGTCAAATAGCAGATCACTATGGAAAAAGGATCTTATGATTGGTTTACTAAAATTAAACTATGACAAGAATCAACTATGCAAGTCCTATCAATTGTCAAAACAGACCAAAGTATCCTTCCATCCTAAAAATGAAGTATCTATATCTAGACCTCTAGAACTATTGCATATAGATCTATTTGGATTATCAGACATTGTCACCCTTAAAGGAAAAAGATATATATATGTGATAGTAAATGACTACTTTAGATTTACATGGGTTATTCTCTTGACTAGCAAAGACAAAGTATTTTCAATATTTTATACATTTTTAAAGATAGTTTAAAATGAAAAACAAATGTCGATTGTGTTTATCCCTAGTGATCAAGGTGGTGAATTTGAGAATAGAAAATTCATTGATTTTTGTGACGAGAAAAAGAATTCACTATAGTTTCTCATCTCCCAAAACTCCTCAACAAAATGAAGTTGTGGAAAGAAAGAATTAGACAATTTAGGAAATGGCTAGAACTATGTTAAATGAAAGTAAATTATTCAAAAGATTCTGGGGAGAAGTAGTTAGTACAGCTTGCCATGTACTGAACAAGGTTACCATAAGAGCAATCTTAAAGAAAACCCCATAAGAGTTTTGGAAAGGAAGGAAACTAAATATCTCATACTTTCATTCCTTTGGATACTCATGTTATATGTTGAACAATAAGAAACATAACCTTGAAAAGTTTGATCCAAAATGCAATAAAGCAATCTTCTCAGTTACTCTTCTAAAAGTAGAGCATTTAGAGTTTGCATTAATAAAACACAGGCTATAGAAGAGTCAATACACGTTAAATTTGATGAAGCAAATGTAACCTTGAAAAAGGAGTGTGATAGTGATGCAGATGAAGCTGTAATAAATATGAACAAGCTCAAATTGAAGGATCAAGAAGATGGCACAAACTATGAAGACATACAAAGTTTAGAAAATAAAGAGGTAAGTCTAGGTAATGTTTCCTATCAACCTCCTACTGATTTGAGATTCATTAGTGCTCATTCTAGAAAACAAATCATTAGTAATGTCTAAGATGGTGTAAAAACTAGAAAGTCCATGTAAAATGTCTATAGTCATTATGCTATCATTTCTACAGTTGAACCAATTAGCATTGATCAAACTTTAAATGTTGAGAATTGAATCATTGCAATGCAAAAAAGAGCTCAACCAGTTTGAGAGGAAAAACGTATGGGAGTTAGTTCCAAAACCAGTGAATGTTGATATAATTGGAACTAAATGGGCATTTCGAAACAAAGTGAATGAGCATGGATTAGTTGTGAAAAATAAGGCATGACTAGTTGCAAAGGGGTATTCCCAAGAAGAAAGAATTGATTTTGAATAATCATCTACCCTTGTAGCTAGATTAGAAGCCATTAGAATGCTACTCCCTTTTGCATCTTATAAGAACTATAAGTTATTTCAGATGGATGTAAAGAGTGCATTTTTGTAACACCCCACACCACCACCTTATGCGTTTTAACCATGCCACCCCGAGGCTGATGTGGAATACTACCATCTTATATTCTAGAGAAGAATCTTACCAAAAATTTGGCAGAATCTCCCATGAAATATAAGGCATTTGCACCTGATATACATGTGTAATATCATGTATGATTAATAATTTTGCAATATAAAACATCAATTACATTTAAATACAAAACACCAAACTCATACTCACAGCCCCGCCTAAGATCAGAATTGGGTCATGATGGTAATTAGAAAACTATAATTATAGATATATCACTATGACATGCCCACGCTATATAATATACATCATTTTAATCTTATTACAGGAATTTAGTTACACTTTTAATTTACAAAGATGTAATATGAAGGGATTCCAATCCCAATTTACCATTTCATAATTAAAATATCCTCAAATTTGGATTAACAGCCCCAATATGTAGTTGGAATTCTTTACCAGTCCTATTAGCTAAAAAAAATATTAAGAAGGGGTGAGTCCGGGCAACTCAGTAAGTAGGCATAAATAACAAAAAAATAATTAATCAATATAACATGTTCTAACCTAGAACACACATGAACAACAGTATATTCCTATGTTCATTCATCATCATAAATACAATACATTATCATCTTATCTTGAGATGAGCAACGCAAAATAATCATATCATGAGGTTCAAATTCTCATTCTCTTCATGCATACTCTACGCCTTTTAGGCGTATAATAACAAAAATTGGATATCACGCCATGCAAGCACCATATATCAACACTATGTTCAATAAGCATAAGATACAAAATTGTGCCATTCAGGCACACCATACATAATTATACTTTATCATAGAATGTTCATCATTCCATTAATACACACATTTATATAGCATGATATGATACATATCATTTAGTATAACAACCTGGGATATTCTCTATCCCCAATATACATTTACACATTCAAAAGAATTCTAGACCGGGATATTTATTATCCTTGCTACATAATACAATTACCTTAGATCATAATCATCTACTATTTCAATCTAGGGATACTCTTTATCCCTCACATTTAGGTATCCATACACAAAAATAATATCTTTATGCCTAGAATAAGGGATAACATCTATCCTTGACCTTCAATAATTACAAAACATCATAAATCTCATTCCGACAAGCAAGGGATTGCAATAATTCCCAAAACAAAACATACATGCTCAGATTTTCTAACAACGGGATATTTTATATCCCCATTCATGCATTCAACAAACAAGAAAGGTAGCCTACTTAACTTAAGAAACGTTCATTTCACCATCCTTCAAGTTCATAATTTAGCTTCCATCACTAGTTGAATAATCCCACACAAGTAACACATACATCATTATTCAATTTACATATGTTTCAAATGGAAAATTCCACTTGAGTCATAAAATAGGTTAAACCCATTCCATCACTTCATTTTTATTCCATCACTCCATTATATATTTCAAATACTTATTTTAGTGAAAATCATCACTCATTTTAAGTTGGGACTTGATACGGCTCAATTTGTCAATTATCATTATCATTATTATTATTTTAAAACACTATTTTAATGACTTCTTCACTTAAAGCACTTTACTTAAGGTAAGGAATCATCTTCAAACATCACTTAAGTAGTTCCCACATTTGGTAAATATAATGGACACCAAAACAGCCCCCTTGGAGTAAACATTCAAGTTATTTTAACATGATTCACAAGATTTAGAAATTTTCAGCCATGTAGCCCATTTCAAATTACAGATAAAGGATCTTCAATGCATCATTTTCATATGAAACTTAATGTGACTTTAAGGGCATAAACCTAGCTAATATCTCCTCCATTTTATAAACTAATTCAAGCTAATAAACATGATTTCCTAAGTGCATAATCTGTTCATATAGCAGCCCATTTATGAGAAGTTTTTTTTAGTGCAATTCAAATATAGAAGTTGCATCTTTATACATTCATAGTGCTGCCCAAAATTCCACTTGTCTTTAATCACTCTTTTAAGGTACCTAAAACCTCATTATAATGCTCAATTAGTAGTTACTTAGGATCTTCCATGAAGCCCTTTAATTATACTTTACTTTTCATTGAAACATTTCACCAAACGTATAATCTACGCAACTTAGAATTTTCAACAACATGCACTTGGGTTTATGAATTTTCAATAATATGCATTTTACATTTAACATCATTAACATCTTAACATTATTATAATTGAATTTATTAAACTTCTAATCGGTCAATTTCATTGGGCATCATCTCATCCACAAATTTCTCATTCCCACGTTCTAGTATGTTGCTGCTACTTCATGGACAACAACATATGTTGGATTATCCAGCCCAAATTACTCCACTATTGCATTAATCACCATAATCCTTTTTCTCCCATGAAATTCCCATGAAAACCCTACAAAATTTATCCAAAATCCCTCACAAGTAGTCCATGTTTCTGCCTAGAAAACCTTAACAAAACAGAATTTCCGAAATTGACAAAGGTAAAGCATTTACCTTTATCTCGGGGGTTGATTCCTCCTTAAAAATGAATATACATCTCATTTCTCCCATCGCTCTCATGTACAACAGTAGGGTAGGACGAACACATGGCTGGCCATCTCTTCTTCATGTCAAAAATGGGTGGGTTTTGCTCCTCTTGCTATGGGAAATCATTTGCACATCCAAACCATGATGTTTTTCCCATGAAAATGACATGAAAATAGGATGTAAATGGATGGGATGAAAAGGATGGAGCATTTTAACTTGCTCCATTGTGGCGCTCCGCAGGTGTTTTGCAACCCATATACATGAAACCCATTTTCTACTTTAATCTCATCCATTTCAATACAATTAATGAGTCACTTAATTATTCTTATCATAATACCTTAATTACCTAAATAATTTTCTCAAATAAATAGAATCAATAAATTTAATCATGCTTATCTTACCTCAATTAATTATGGGCCATCACTGACCCACTTAATAATTAAACCTCAAATGTTATATAAAAATCAATAAACCATTGCGAATTCCACATCAAACACATATATTTATCTCAATAGGTCTTTTATACAAATTTCTAAAATTATTTGCATAAATAATACACAATTTTCAATTTTATCAATTTAATCCCATTATTTTTCATCCTTAATTTTTCACCAGACATAGCCTCAGTAATGTCACATTATCATTTTCATAGTATATCCAAATGATATGATTTTTGAGGCATTGGTAAGATATCTATAAGAAATAAAAATTTCATGTTGACATAGTTTTATAAATCATAACACAAATATGTCAAAAAAATTAATTAATGTGGCCCAATAATTCACACCATTACTTTTTAGCAATTTAGAGCAGTCTCACTATTTGAATCATAATTTCTTCACCAGATATTGAAATTACATGATTCTTGATTCATTAGAAAGATAATTTCAACATCTAAAACTTTTATGTTGAACCCTTTTTCTAATTCATCCATTATCTATGTCATAAAAATTTAAACACAAATGATCCATTTTTCAAATTTAACATTTTCTTTAAATAGACTTATATTGTTTTGAGTTTTTCTCAATCTTTCCTTTATTTAATTCCATTACTTTCCAATAATTTTTATAATATTTTTCTACATAAATTGTACCCACAAAATGTATTAATTTTCTTGCATAATTAAAATGACACATGTAATTATTAAAACACATTAATTTCCATCTTAAATTATGTATCATGTCAAAAACTTTTCTAAACTTCTCATGCATTTACTCATGCATTAAA
>JAYJMB010004411.1:0-12992 GCA_036873735.1 Pouteria campechiana | reverse complement strand
GGAGGTGGCAGTTATATAATTTGTGTAGGAAATGATAGGGCCTAGAGGTGGCCATATTATATTTGCATATTTGTTATATAATTTTTGTGGTTTAGTATATTGTATACAGGGTAACGGTGATAAATCAGGGGAGACTTTGTCGAAATTTCCTCTGAATTTACCACTAGTAACGCTCCAGGAAGGAGGGGCGTTACAGGGTGTGAGTGTGTAGATATAATTATTATCATTTGATTATAGAAATATAAATTTTATTTGATTGTACACATGTATATCAGGTATAATTGCACATATTTTAGGGCAGACTTTGTCGGATTTTAGGCAATATATTTCCCTCATAATTAGGAAAATTGTGAGAATATGGTAAAATTTTACTTATGAAGAAGGAAAATGGTAGTGTTCCGCAAAACTCATAGGGTGGGGGTGTAGAGCGTTACAGTTGGTATTAGAGCTGAGTGGTTATCTGATACTAAGAAAGATAAGCCCAAAATCATGATGATAGTGGTTATTGGATGAGATCGAAAATGACATGCCACAAAAATATGAAAGAATATTAGTTTAAGGATACTGTGAAGGCGTGAGAAAAGAGGGCATGTAAATGGTGTCTATGATGATACCAATGTGATGTGAATATGATAGTGCTATGATAGCACTTATATGAGTCTTATATGATTGTTAAGTTTAGAGTAATGCAAGAAAGCATGGTGGTGCTTATATGTGCCTGTATTTATTCGTTGCCTTTAATTACTATGGTGTATATAAAAGTGAATGGATGAAATTGTGACGTTTCATGAGGGGTATATATGAAATTAAATTGATGTTAGTTGTTTGGTTGGATTGTGAAGGAATCATTTGGTCCTTAGGTTGAAAGGGTTATATTTGTACCCAAGTTGTTTGGGTTAACTGTATCCTTGCGGATTATTTGATTGATTGATTGGATATGGTTTGTTATGGTATAATTCCCAAATGTGTATTTAGGTAGATGTATGTTTTGTTAAATTATGTATTTAACTCAGAACTAGATGAAAAAAATTTAATGAATTGTATGTTTGGAACTTTGAGAGTTCCCTAATGGATTTTTGGTTGAGAATGGAAATGATGATATGCCATGTATTATTGAATGACTTATTAAGTCTTGTTGTTTATAAGTATTGTGATTGAATAACCTTGTTTGTGAGCAGGTTGATTTGAATAAGTTGGCATGTGCGCCATGATTGTGTTGGTTAATATTGAATTCCACTACATTTGATGTTTTGATATAATTGATGAATTGAGGTATTTCCTTGTGTATTGACATTAAATTTGCTATGAGCCTGAATTGCTCTGATGGTGAAATGTTGTATACGTGGAATGTGTTTACTTAGTTGTATAGATTTATAGATATGATATATGTGGGTGGCATACATATGCATGAACTTGATATAACAATGTTTACCAATGAGTTGATGGTAAGCTCATGAAAACCACCATTGTATAAGTTTGCTGGTAAGCTTGGAAAGCAGTGACCTAGTAGTCAGCTCATGAAAAGCACCAGTTACTAATGAGTTAGTGGTCAAGTCATGAAAACCATTGATTGCTAATGAGTTGGGGGTTAGCTTATGAAAATCACTAGTTGTTATGAGGGGTTGTCTAGGCAGCCGACATGGCTGGGCGTTGCTTAATGATCGGACTGGATGGCCTGGTTGGAGGTGGTTGTGTGGATGGTAGTATGAGAGGAGGTTGGATAGCCTGGCTTGTGAGGCATTATGAATCATGAGCATTGAATTGCTACAATATTATTATTGTCATATATTGTTGCAATGTTATTGGTATACCTTGAAGTGCATGTTAAGAGATTGTTATGCATTAAATGTACAAAAATTGTACTTGATAATACTTAATGTGATAGTAAAAGGCCTTGTCATAAGTCTATATGTAAAAGTGATTGTAAGCATGTAAAACTGAGATATGCTTGTATGATGTGTGTGATATATATATATATATATATATGAGCATTGTTGCTTAGTAGTGAATGCCAGTGTGATAGTCTCGTATTGAGTATCATGTATAAATTTGTATGTGAGCATGCTTGTCAGCATGCTATGAGCCCATGAATGTGTTGTATATATGACATGTATGGTACATTATGCATCATGTGTATGGCCTTGGGTTGGGCTCATTGTATATGTGTTTAATTATATATAATTGTATGTTATGAAATTGGTGTCGCAATAACACCAAGAGAATACATGGATAGAGGGATAGATATCTCATGCTTTGAGTGATCATGCAATGAGTAAAGCTAGTTCTGCTCTCATGAGTAAAGCTTACGCCTATATGGATAAAATGGAAGAGTCTATTATGATTGCATTGTATTGGCATGTTGAATTGCTTGGATGTGAAAGTATGTTAAGATTACTGAACAATTAGATATATGATCTAAAAGATACCAATTGTCTTGAGTTAATTAGGAGTAAAACTATTAATCTTTGCGATGTTATGTTAATTTGAGTATATTGGAAATTTGACTAAATCACATCTTGTGTAGAATATCAGGTGTTTGTGGATAAGTTGGATTGTGAACTGAGAAAATCAATTCATATTTAAAGTTTCAAGAATGAAACATTTTGTAAGGGGAGTGGTTTGTAACACCTAGTAGTGTTAAATTGTGGATTATTCTTATATAGTGAGCAAATTAAAATTTTAATTTTGTGAAGGAGAATTTGTGAAATTGGGATAAAATGGTGCATGCTTAATTAAATATGCACATGTGAAATTAATTTTATCATTAAATTGTAGTTGATGGACCCAAATGTTGGGTATTTTGATGATTAATCAATGTAAAAAATTTAAAAAAATAGCACCAGTGTATTTTAAGAAAATGCCGAAATTGAAAATGGAGTTATTTGTGATCAATTTTTTATATATTTTTGGACTTAATTTGATAAATTATTTAATGTAAAAATCATAGATCTTGAAATTATCATCATAACAAATCAAGAATCATATTATTTGGATATAAAATGAAAAGTTTATTGTTAACATACTGAAACTGCTCCAAACACTAAAAATTACTGAAAATAACATGATGACCCACTTTAATTAAAATTTTAACATATTTTTGGGAGGATTTAGAAATACTAATCAACATGAAAGTTGTAGCCCTTAAAATTATATATCTAATGAATAAGAATTACTCAATTTGAAGTTCATATGAGGAAGTTATGACCAATGCACCAAAACTACTCCTGGCAAGGGTTAGGGCAGGCGGTTGAGCATGCGGCTATAGGAATTGGCAAGAGGTTGGGGGGTAGGAGGCTAGGAGGGTAGGCGGTTGGGGGGCATGAGGTTTCCGTATGGCAGTGGCCTGACTTTTTAAGTTCGGTTCCATTCTATTTTCACCCCAGGCCATTCCATTTTCTCCTACCTCTTGCCTTATTCATGCCCTAGCCCCATTATGCCTATTTTCTTGTTATTTTAGCTAGGAAATCATCTTGCCTAGCTAGATAAACTAGTGATCTTTCATTTGACCCCAATTTTTACCCATTTGATCCATGGCAAAAGGAAGAAAATGGAAGAATGAGTTGTTCTCCTCAAAATGGATGGAGCTAGGAACTTGGTCCTTCATTTGGGAAGGACGAGTACGCTTGAAAGTAAAGGTAAGCTTGATTTCTCAACCGAATCTCAGATTTTTGATTTTAGGGTTTTGGGAAATGATAGATTTTTGGAATGAAATTGATGTATATGCTTATAAATTCATGGAGCAATGCATTAATATAATAATTATTCTGATTTGGCATGAGAAATTATGAATTTTGCTAAGCTAGGGTTTCCATGCATAGTGGAAATTGAGGATTTCCTGATTTTTGTTGAATTAAACATGAGAAAAATGATTAATTACATGATTATAATGTTTTAGAACATGTATGGAGTGATTTGGACTAGTTAAATCGAAATTATGATTATGCCCTATTTAGGGGTTAAAAGGATTTTTATGTATGAGCTATATAAGCCATGAATTGAATATATTAAAAGCTTAATTGAGTTATTTTCAAGTTGTTTAAATGTTAATCATGTAAGATGCCAGATAAATATGTCAAACAAGAAGGTTTTTGGTGATAATTATGAAAAACCCAAATTTAACTAATACTTATCACATGTTTGATGATTATAGCCTAGGATTGACTATTAAAGAAGTATTAATATGATGTGATGTATTGAATACATGATTATGAATATGACTGTTGCTCTATATAGGATGATCTGAGAAGGATGATAAGGCATAGAGCTTGAGGAATATGGTTTAGAGCTAAAGGCCTAAGGTAAGTAGGCAGCCCCTTTGTGATTCGAATGTATGGATGCGGATAATGATTATACCATGTTTGTTCTAGGCATATGTGTTTTGGATGAGGGATTGTAGATATCCCATGTTGGTTGAACATTGATGTTTATTTGTTTATGATTACTGAATATCGGGGATATAAAATATCCCTTGGATGGTAATGATATGTTCACCAAGTATGATGAGTGCGTGAATGTAAGGGATTTGGAATATCTCATAGTTAAAGTAGTCTATTATATAGACATGAGAGTATTTGGAATCAAAAGTATCCCATGTCAATGCATTCTTCTTGTGTATGGGTGCCTGAATAAAAGGGATTGAGAGTATCCCAATGTTGTATAGCATGTGAATGTTTGGGAACATTGAATATTCCATGGATGGCGGTTTCATATATGTACATGGTTGTGAACGTTGATATCATAAGGTTATGCATGTAGAATTGATAAGGATAGTAAATATCCCACGTGGAGTAGGTTTATGATAATATGAATGGTGGATTGATAGGGAATAGAGTGTATTCCTTAATTGTGTTTAAAGTGATGTTTGTATGTATAAGTTTATCCCATAAGTCTTATTTCAGTTCTAAAATTTATGAATGTATATATGAATGGAATTTGAAGCATTCCATGAGTTGTATGTGGTGCCCGAATGGCACAATTATAAGGTTATGCCTTTATGGCATAGTTTAGTGCGTGGTGTCTACATGGCACTTAGTTTTGTATGATGAGCCAGAATGACTGAAATGTGAGGCGATGTGAGGTGCCTAGAGGGCACCTATATGGTATGATTGTCTGCCTAAAGGGCATAGTGAATTATAACGAAATGAGGAGGATTTGAACCTCCTGATCTATCTTCATGCTGTGATAGTTGTATTCATGTTCTGGATTAGAACATGTGGTTTTTGATTTATTATTGTTTTATATTTCTATCTACTTACTCAGTTACTCGAACTCACGCCCTCTTATGTTAAATTTTTAGTTGACAGGCTAGGTGAAAACTCTCAACTGAGAATTGGGACTAATAAGTGAAAGTGAAAGACATTGGATGGTATGGTAAAACATTGGGATTATAATCTCATTAAAATTTGTAATTGAAATTTGATAGTGAAATTGTATAGTGGTAAAAGTCATGATGTATTTGAATATTTGTATTTAAAAAAAATCAATTGTATGGCATGTCATAGTAAATTATTTAAGATATTATGATAGAGTGGCATGATACCAGGGATCAGTATTGCCATCATGATCCGGTCCGATCTTGGGCAGAGTTATGAGTATAAGTGTGTAGATATAATTGTTGTCATTTGATTATAGAAATGTAAATTTTATTTGTTTGCATCCATGTATAAAAGGTATAATTATATATATATAATAACATTTATAACATTCACATTATAGCTTAATATGTTTGCAATCACATTGATTCGAAGCTTTAATTTGTTTTAAGCACTTTATGATAGAGGTATAAAATTAGCAAGAGAGGAGCTTAAAGGTTTTTCATACTGATAAAGGTTGGGAATAATAAAAAGCTTACTTTAGAAGGCTTAAATCCATGGAGATTTGTATGATATGTTCACAACCTTTCCTATTCTTTATAAGATATTCTAAACGCTTGAAAGGTTTTATCATGTACAATGAACATTCAAATGACAAATTAGCTGAGATTGAATCACATGATGTAGACTTCTTAGAAAATGATTTCCCAAACATTGGTGAAGTTAAGAAAGATCTTGGAATTTATGAGTTGCAAGATGCTCAAGATATTCATCCTTATCTCATAGGTAAGAGGACGATCACCTCATCCAATGATGACTGGAGAGAGTGGGAGCTACATCTTGCAAGGTGGGAGTATACCATCACATAATTCACAAGATCCATAAATATGGAAAAGCAAAAGGGAAATTGGAGGAGAGTCCTTCATGAGTATTGTTGAGGATGATGATGAGCTAGCTTCTTTTCATGAGGCTATAAAATACCTTACCTCTGATAAAAGGCTACCTACTATGTAGGAAGAAATGACTTCCACAGCTAAGAATAATGTATGGAATGTTAGGTCCCTTAGGCTTAGCTTAACCTAAGAAGGGAAGGGTGAATTGGGTTTATAAAATTTTTCTAGCTTTAACCCTAGTTAATTTAAATTCCGTCTATTTCGAGTAATTTGCTATAGAATAAGTAATAAAAATGGCAAGCAAACAAATAAACCAATCACAAGCAAGAGATATAATATATAGTGGTTTGGGACAACGTTCTTAGTCCACTCTTCCAAGCATACACCCCTTGTGTCTTGGGTTCCACTATCTCTATAATGGTATATAAATTATTGCACCCACGCTCTTCTAGATTCTAGCTCTAGGGGGCATAAACACTTAGTGTCTCTTGCACTCTTCTATATTCCAGCTCTAGGGGGCATAAACACTTAGTATATCTTGCACTCTTCTAAATTCTAACTCTAGGGAGCATAAACATTTAGTGCCTCTTGCACTTAGATTCTAGGGGGCATAAATTAACAAGTTGATTATGAGACACACTCCAACAATCACTCTTGTTCTTCTTGAGATTGGTCTCTATCACAACTCAAAGAATACCCAAATAGAAATAAGTAAAAGTAAAAGTAAAATTACACTTTTTGTAGTGCTTTTTTGTAAGCATAGGGGAAGTCTTTTGATCCTTGTTAGGTCACTTCACTGCAGAGTATCTTCCTTTTATGTTATAGATGAAAGCTTGAATAAATATTGATGAAGGTTGAATGCTTTAGCTTAGGTTGCTTGAGAGTATGAAAGTTAAGGCTCAACAATTTCTTTACCTTTGAATATCCCAACATTTCTCTTTTTATATATCTCTTAAAATCTTAGACATTGGAAGAGGTTGGAATGCATTAAATTGCTTTGCAATGTTCAAAATTCCAACCATTGGAGTTGGCAGGTGACTCGCAGGCACCTAGGGTAATCAACTGCAGTCGGCAGGAGATATGGCAAGTGACTAGGATACCACCTATACTTGAAACCATGGCTTTCTTCAAGAACCATGTTATTATCCATTGGTAGGCAAATCCTAGGCGACTATGGTATCGGTTGCGCTTTAGGCGGCTTGGGTTTGCTAGGTGGTTTTGTTCTTCAGTATGGCAGGTGGTATGAGGTGGCATCTCTGGCTTTCAACTGTGGTCATAGGCACTTCACGTAGGTAGTTGTAGTTGTCCAAAAGCTACACTCTTGC
This sequence comes from Pouteria campechiana, assembly GCA_036873735.1. Lineage (NCBI taxonomy): Eukaryota > Viridiplantae > Streptophyta > Magnoliopsida > Ericales > Sapotaceae > Pouteria > Pouteria campechiana. The sequence goes on along the minus strand of JAYJMB010004411.1, from coordinate 5,462 downwards.
TTGGAATACTGCAGGCGATATGGTAGGGGGCTGCATTTCAAGCGATAAGCGCATGCAGCTGCTCTCTTAGGATACGACTTGCACTTGAAATTTTCTACACTTTAAATTTTCATTAGCCCTTTTAAATTTATTGATTCAAATATAATTTTGTTAAACATCAAAGTTTAATGCATGTTAAATGAATACAATTTCTCCTTTTCTAGTGATATCATTGCAACTATTATACTCAATATATCTCAGTCCTTCTTTAACCGTATTGCTTCACATTCCAAGTGTTTCATCTATCATTGTATTGGATTCATCAAAATATGGTAATGAAATTCAAGCTTATTCTACGCTTCCATTGAGAAACAAGTCATACAAATATGTTGCAAAATGAATTCTTCCAAATGTATCATTTAAATTTTTAGCAAAACTTCATTAGCATAGATCAAGTCATAGACACATTTGTTATCATCAAAACTATACACCTAGATTCAACATGGGAGTTATTTAATCTTTCACTTGGGCACAAACCTATTGGTAATAAATGGGTTCTTAAAGTACAATGCAAGGTTGTTGGATCAATTGATAAATACAAGGCCTGACTTATGGCCAAAGGATATACCTAATAGAAGGGTTTTAATTATGAAGAAACATTTTCTCTTGTGGTGAGACTTGCTTCTATTTACTTCATTCTAGCTATTATTGCATGATTGAATTTGGATTTCTTTAAATGGATGTAAAGATAGCATTTCTCAATGGAGAACTTCATGAAGAAATTTAGTTTAAGGGACAAAAATGTAGAGTATGCCAATTAAGATACTCATTTATGGCCTGAAACAATCATCTAGGCAATAGTATATTCGATTTCAAGAAGCCCATATTTCCATTAGTTCACAATGATTGAGGATGACCATTGCATGTATGTCAAGAGAGTTGAGAATAAGTTTCTCATCCTCTCATTATACATGGATGATATCTTACTAGCAAGGAATGATATAGAGTTGATTAAATCTACCAAGGAGTGATTGTCTTCTACATTTGAGATGAAAGACTTAGCTCAAGCAAATTGTGCACTTGGGATAAAGATCTTGGGAGATTGCTTTAAAAGACTTCTTAGTTTGTCTCAAGAGGGTTACATAAAAAAATTTTAGAGTAATTTTGCATACACTATTCAAAGCCTATTGATATTCCAATGGAAAAAGGTATAGTTATTAGCATTGAGCAACATCCTAAAATAGAAAAAAAAGACATAGATGGCTAAGGTGCCATATGCAAGTACTATCGATAGTCTAATATACACTATGATGTGTACTCGACTTGATATTTGCTTTATAGTTGGTATGGTTAGTTGATACCAAAGTAATTCTAGAATTACTAATTGGGTTACGATTAAGAGGATATTCCAATATCTTCATGAAACTATAAATCTTACCTTGTGTTATCAAGGAAGAAACCTCAAGGTTTTTGGATATTGTGATTCAAATGGGTCTATTGATAAAGATGAAAGAAAAGCTACTTTGGGATATGCTTTTATACTTAAGGTGCAACAATTTCTTAGTTTAGTAAAACATAAGGATGTGTTTCATTGTCCATGATGAAGTCAGAATTTGTAACATATTCAACTTTGGTATAAGAAACAATATGATTGAGGAGATTCTTGTAGAGCTTAAACATCATAGGGCAAGTTGATGAAGTTGTAGTGTTTTTTTTTGTGATAACACAACTACAATTTCCTATTTGAAGGATCTCAAGTACCATGGAAGAACGAAATATATTGACATTCGACTCTAGTATATTTGAGATAATATTACAAAAAGACAAATTGTCATGAAATATATTTCTACTAAGGACATGGTCGCTAACCCATTGGCTAAACCTATTGTTAGAGAATTATTTTTAAAGCATGTTAGCGGTTTGGGTTTGCTTAGAATTTGATTTATTAAGTTTTCTCTATTAATGAAATAAGTTTTCATTTGTGAGTTTTTGAGGCATATATATAAATCTAATAAATTGATATCACTAGATTTTAGATCGGCCTTATCACATTAGCGATCACCCTAGCACTAAGCTAACAAGTAGGATGAGACATAAAAAGATCACGGGTGCCATATGTATGTGATCCCTTTGACACTTAAAGTGCAAGTAAGGGTTAAATAATTTTAAATGTCACCTTAGTAAGACTAGGATAAGACTAGTTATCGAGTCACATACAAAGTATGTCCCCATTTCCATGGATCTTGTAAAGAGTTGGATAGAGATTCATGTACTAGAATCTCATATCAGATGCTCCAGGAGTGACTGGATTAATATTTTTATAGTATTAGATCATGACAAAGTAAGTGGGAGCTCTACCATAGCATATATATCATGCTATATGTGTTGTAAGGCAACCATATTAGGGAGTAACTGAATAGATCCTTGCAGAGCCTAATGAACTTTTAGTCCAAATAATACCCTTTATGATTGCGAGTTATGTCATAAAGTTGAAACTTGATGTTACCACTTTAGTATGTTATCCTATTATTTGATTTAATGGAGCATATCTAGGAAAGCAATCGGGTTCAGATGGATTAACATGAGTGTCTAAAGAAAAATCATTTAGTATCATACTAAGAGTTCGTGACTCATTGCACGGGTGATTATATCGGATATGGTTTCGATATAATCATGAGTACAAATGTGTTTGGACAACAACATGTTCTATATTAATTACAAGAGGGATTAGAAATGTTGTAGAATGTGTTATTAAAATAATTTGGGGTATGAACGAGAAGAAGAGTTGTGGTGTTATATTAGTTAGATGGTAACTTAATATAACACTTATCATTGGTACCTTTTCTTATTAGGTAATACGTTACCTTGTGTGAACTAAAAATTCATAAAGATTGGAGAAATTAATTGTACAATGTATACAAGTGGGAGATATTGTTTGTGGATGGTATGTCCACATATTAACAATGCAAGTGGGACTTGGGTTGTGTAGTCTTGTTCCTAATAGGACTCGTATATGCAAAGAGGCTCCCTCTCCTTATGTATATTCTCTACAATTGTTCTTGAATAATTTATTAATTCTAGTCCCTAAGTATTTAGAACATGTAAATGATGAGAGACTTTGGTAGCCAACCATACTTAGGAACATTTAAATAGTGGGAGACTTGGTAGCCAACCACAAAGCAATAGAAAGGCTTGTAAGGCAAATTAAGCATATCTTGAAATCTTATGATTTCCACATAAAAAGGTATATACCTTATCTTTAGTTATCTATGTGATAATTAACAACTGACGATCAAATTCTTTCCAAGTGTAAACACGGTGTAAGTTAAAGATCGAAAGTGATGAATGATGGAATGACATCAGCCAAAGCCAGATGAGTAGGATGGGCTGACGAATGAATGATTTTGGACAGTCATAATTTTTTATTTTTGAAATTTCCATTCCATCAAAGTTCAGGCGCATCTGCCTACTTTGGATGACAATGACCGCTGGATTTCTAGAATATTGTATGGTCATTGCATGATCCAGTTTCAGACAAATTGGATTAGCCGAAACTTCTAAGTTACCTATCTTGGTACTTATCTCTTTGAGGTGGCTGAAAATATGCACATTGTGTATTTCAAATTGGCGTAAATATTTATTATATAAGCATGCTTTATCTGGATCAATAGAACGAACAGCCTTTAGAGTCATCTTCATCTAAACCTTTTGAGTCTCCATCTTAGCTGTTCAAATATCTTGTAAGATTTCCAAGCAATCGCTAGTGGCTTCTCCCTCCAGCTATTCAAATCATCTTTCAAAATTTTTCAGCAATCTTTCAAATCTTCTGCTACACCAGGCCCATGACACAACGTGTTATTCTCTTCTTTTCTCATTCTCCTTTTTTTATGCAACAAATCTGTCTGTTTTTTTATTTTTTTTCTTTTTTCCTGGAACTTTTTCTCTAGAATTTTGCTAGATTAAAGTCACTTTTTAGGATTATTGAAATCTCTTGCCTTTTTTGTGGAATCTCAAAATTTCTATAAAATTTCATCTCCTCTCTCTCTCTCTCTCTCTCTCTCTCTCTCTCTCTTTCTCTCTCTCTAAAGTCTCAAAACTGCAAAGAATTTTTTTTTTTGCCTTTCCTTAATTTTAAAATCATGAAGGATTTTTTAAAATTTCCCCCTTCTTTCTAAAATTTCAGAATTGACAAAGGTTTTTTTTTTAAAAAATCATAATTTTTTTATCTTTTCCATAAAAGATTTTTCCTTCTTCTTCATAATATTGTAGAGGATTTTTTTTTACCAAATCATTTTCTCTCTACAAATTTTTTTTCCCTTTTCATTTAATTGTGAAGAATTTTTAAAAAATCACTAACGAATTTTTAACTCGGCTTTTCCTTTCTTTCTTTCCTTTTTTTCTTTTGGTTTTGCAAAAACCTTTGACGATTTTTGTCTTTATCCTTTTTTTTATACCGAATTTGAGAATTAGAGTTGAAATTTCAGATCTGAGAAAAACTGTTGACACACAATTTAGTCATTGTAATCTGGATTTCTTTTCATTCACTCTCTTCTTTTCGTTTCTATTTTTTCATATATTCGGAATTTGGATTTCAGAATATGGGGAACTGCTGCTTTACGCGCAAATGATTCGATTACTCTGAAATTTAGATTTTCTTTTGTTTTTTTCTATTTATGTCCTCTCTTAGTTCTTCCTAATTTTGGAAGGAGACTGATGACTACTTTTCACATGTAAATGATTCAATCATCCTTACTCTTTTTAACATAAATTTGGAATTGAAATTTCAAAATCCAAGGAGATTGTCGACTATTGCTTAGGCGCAAATGATTCAGTCCTCCCAAGAATTGTATTTCCTTTTCCTTTTTTCCCTTTTTATTCATTTTACTTTTCCATGATTTTTGAATTGGAATTTTAGAATCCGAGAAGACTATTGACTGCTATTTACTCGTGAATGAATCAATCATCCACGAATCTGGATTTACTTTTCTTTTCAGGACGTTTAGAATTGAAAATTTAAAGATTTCCTTTCTTTTCAAGGCTTTGGGAATTGAAATTTTAGAACTGGAGAAGACTATTAACTGCTGCTTAATGCACATATGATTTAGTTGTCCCTGATTTGGATTTCTTTTCTTTTTTAGGCTTTAGGATTGCAATTGAAATTTCCAAACTCGAATTTCCACTCTTTTTTCTAGTTTTGGAATTGAAACTCTCGGAACTGAAATTTTGCTTTTTTTTCAAGGGTTGTGGAATTGAAATTTCCGAACTTAGATTTCCTCTCTTTTTTATTTTATTTTTTATTTCTCGAATTGGAACTTCAAAACTGTGATTTCCTTCTTTTCAAGGTTTTTGGAATTGAAAATCCTGAACTTGGATTTCCTCTCTCCATCTCAAATTTCAGAAATGGGATACAAATCTCTCTCTCTCTCTCTCTCTCTCTCTCTCTCTCTCTCTCTCTCTCTCTCTCTCTCTCTCTCTCTCTCTCT
>JAYJMB010004410.1:0-12995 GCA_036873735.1 Pouteria campechiana | reverse complement strand
TATCACTCACCTAGTCACCCAAGAGCCTAAGTCTAAGACCGGGTCACTGATTCATGACTCACCAAGTCAAACCTTAGCAACCACCATTCACCAAATCTTTCAAAAGCCTAAGTCTAGGACTGAGTCACTAAGTCATGACTCATTGAGTCAAACCTTAGAAAAATCACTTGAATCATCTAAACCCAGTTAACCTGGCCCACTCTTCCTAAGCTTCTCAAGGGCAATATGAGAAAATTAACCTAAATCTAGTCATCCTGGTCCCACTCTTTCTAAGCTTCTTATGGGCAATTGAGAGAGCAGAGCTAAATCCAGTCATCCTAGTCCCACTCTTCCTAAGTTTCTGGTCGCCAATTGAGATAGCTGAACTAAATCTAGTCATCTTTGTCCCACTCTTCTTAAGCCTCTCATGGGCAATTGAGAGAGCCAAGCTAAATCTAGTTATCCTAATCCTACTCTTCTTAAGCTTCTCATGAGCAATTGAGAGAGCCAAGCTAAATCAAGTCATCCTAGTCTCACTCTTCCTAAGCTTCTCATGGGCAATTAAGAGAGCTATGCTAAATCCATTCATCTAGGTTCCACTCTTTGTAAGCTTCTCATGAAAAATAGAGAGAGCCAAGCTAAATTCAGTTATCTTGTTTTCACTCTTCCTAAGCTTCTCATGAGCAACTTGAGAGAGCTAAGCACCTATTTCTTTTGGTCTCTTTCAGTTCTAAACATAATAGAAATCATCCGGTTCTGAATCCTTCTAGGATATACCAATTGGGTCATAAACCACCTATTATCTCTATAGTTTCTTACAGTTTAAATGATAGAAATCACCTGGTTTTGATTCCATCCAGGATATAAAAATTACTTAGTTTTGATTCCATCCAAGATAAACCAATTGGATCAAAATACTCATTCTTTAGGTTGACCCAGAGTCTAGCAACCCAGTCTAGAGCCATGTCATCCTCTACACCCATTAGCTTGAGGTGATCTCCAAAATATCAAACCATCACAATATGCTCAGTGATCCCAAAGATAACACACATTTATTTGTTTGAGAGAGCGTGTTTTATTTTTGGGTCTTTAAGATGAATTGTACCTTTTTTTAATCAAGGATTTTCTACCATTGTGGAGATGTAATTAGGACCACTTTGTTCTGGGATGTGAATAAATAATTTTTTGATGTACACAACAAGTGTAATCTATTGAGGATAGTCAGTAATAAAAATGGAAATTATTTGATTCATTTTAATATGATAAATCTTTATGTTGTTCCATTTTTATTTTAGTTCCTCTTTTTGTACTTGCTAAAAAATGGTGAACCCAATGTGAATCATCCCATCCTTCATCTTTAAGGAAAAGTAATGTCAATGCATTTTAAAGACCTTATTTTTCATAGACCTAACTAAGCTCTTCTTTTGCTTTTTGCAAATCTTTAGCCATTTCAACATTTGCTTTCTTTCCTTTTGAAAGCTCAATCCTACTGTCACCATCACTCACATTCGAATTCTTGCCAAGTGGCGGCTTTGCCATCAACACCCCCTGGAACTTTGATAGGATTGTCCCTCACTCCTTCATCATGGTGTTGACTGGCCCAGCACTAGTAATGTATAAGAGGGAAGCGGCTCCAATTCCTTCCTCACATAGAGCTACTTCAGTAGTTTTCTATATGGTTTTGGAAACACCCAAGATTGTTCCAACGGCTCCAAAGGTTGCTTCTCCTACCTCAACCTCTGCCAGCAATGAGGTTAGAGAGAAAAAGCATAAGAAGTATAGAAGACAAAGGAGGAAAGTTTTTCCTCTTCCTACTCCTCGAGTTATCAAAGATGAACCTGTCTTTGATGCAACTCCAAGAAGTCCCAAAATCAGAAGTAACCATGATTCAATGCTAAATTTGTCGATTGCTCTAGGAGTTGTGCATTGAGCAAGGCTCCTAAGGGCTTTGTTCAACTTAGTAGATGGAATGGGAAGAGGACAATGAAGAAAGGGAAGTCGAAAAGGAGGTCGATCTACTAGTTGACTGCCTAGGAAAAGAAGGAATAATGGAAGCTACCTTCCGAGAAGCATATTGTAATAGCAAGAAGACCATCTCCATCCCAAGATAAATACTAGGAAAGCAATATGTTCACTATCCTAGCAAATCTCTCTTATTCTCAGAGGAGAGAAATTTACAAGATAGGCACCCTTCAAATGCCAAGAAAGGCATTGAAGGTAGAGAAAAAAGAAAGAAGGGCCAACTCTAGTAGCCTAAAGAAAAGAGACCAAAAGAAGAGAAAGGTGTAGCCTGTTAGTGTCTGCACCACTTCAGTTGGCAAAGACCTATCACTGACACTACTTAGCCCACCTCATCAGAGAATAATCACGAGGTCAATGACTAGATCTATGGTACCTCCCTCGATATTCCATTCTCTGTTAGAGGATGTTGGGAGAGAAGATCAGATTTCTACGTCTCTCTACCAATTGATGCATAGACACTAATTTTTCTTGACAGTCACATCTTACATGGCTAAGAGAAATGCAACTTCCACTTCCATGGAAGAAATTTTTAATATGATGATTAGAACAGCTCAAGATTGAAAATCAACATTTAAGAGATATATATATATATATATATATATATATGCACAACAGAATGTTGGTCAAACCTCCAATCCTGGCCAACCATCTAACACTGCATGTCCTCTCAACCTTCTATCCATGGGAACAGTTATGCCATCGGGATCATTCATCTTTAACTTGCTAAGAGGGGATCCCATAGGAGTGGATGGCTGACCTCTCGCTTCTCTAGTTACTTCACCATGGCAATGGCCCAATATTAATGTTAATGCACAGTCATTTGGTGCAAACATTTCACCATAACTGTTAGGTGCAAATGCACATGCACAACTATATCAAATGAACCCGGATCCCATGGCACACTTTAGTGAAATGATGAATGATTGGATGGCTCAATGGAAAATAAACTTACCTTCTCAAGCGATAAACATATATCATCGACTATATCCACTAGAGATCGAGAATGAGTCATTCCTTCTAGGTTTTCAGATGATAGACTTCCATATGTTTGATGGAATAGATAATCCCCAATACCATCTCACCCTCTTCAATCTTAAAATGGGAAACTACATTATCTATCATAATCTTTGCTTGAGATTATTTGGCTAATCATTCAAGGGACTAGCATTCTAGTGGTACTTGACACTTCTAGCAAGGTCAGTCAAGATCTGGAATGACATGCAAAACCTATTTCTTGCAAAGTTCTTTATAACTAATAAAGATATCACATTAGCAGACCTCTCCCTTATGAAGCAATGGGATGACAAACTAGTAGAGGAATTCATCTCTCATTGGGAGAAGGAAGCCAGCAAATGTGAGGCAACCTTAATAAAGGAGCAAAGAGCCTTCCTATACAGCAATGGCATCAAGGTCGACCTTATAATTATTATGAATGAGCAGATCACCACCTTTTGGGCACTAGCCAATGAGGCAAGTCAAAAGGAACACCTCATCTCCCTCTCTGGAAAGAGTAAAATCTAAGATGATAGGCAAAATGAAAGCACTTTCTAGCCCAAGAAGAAAGAATCGAAAAGAAGCAAACTGAACATTTTTATCAATAATAATAAGACCAAAACTAGTGGTAATGACGGACAAGTAAAGAAAAGGGATATCCTAGAGCCAAAATACAAGCACTCTTATGAGGAGGTGGTACCAATTCTAATGGGCTCATTCAATCAGGCAACATAAAGCTACTAGAACCCTTGTTCCTAATGGAAGTAGATAAGGTGAACCACCCCCTATACTGTCATTACCATCAGGGCATCAATCGCCCAATAGTTAAATGCAAGACAGTAAGGAGAATTATTAACCATTGCATGAAGAGTGGAATTATTACACCAAAGAAGGATGCATAGGTGACATCTAACAATATATCGATAAAAGAAATTCTTGATTTAATAATGCTGGAATAAGAATTTGATTATCAATTCCCTAAAACCTCTAGCCAAGACGTGCAAAGAGAAATCATGGTTGATGACAAAGGTTGAGATCTTATTTGCCTAAAAGATATCTCATAGGTTCCATTAATGAGATGCAAGGGACAAAATCGTCAGATTAAGCATGCAAAGTAGAAAGAAAAGAAAGAGCTTCTAAAGGATTTATTCCCATATCCCAAAAGTATACATTGTTGGCTATCATGGTTCTAATTGTACATCTTTGGGGATTACATCCAACTCAAGAAGCTTAAATCTTTCTATAAGAAAATGTTGGGGAAAAACAAGAATAGAACTCACCTTGATCAAGGGTACCCAGAACTCTATGCTTAGGGACCATCACCATCACTTTTGTTAGCTACAAACGAAGTATGGGCGATATTTTGAGATAACTCATTAGACTTGGGAACTAGGAATAACCCAGGCTTTAATGAAGATAATTTGTTTGAATATCCGGTAATGGCATCTTGCTATCATATTGGTAAAGGAGAGGCCTCCACAAGCTAGCAAAATAAGAAGCAAGAACATTCTTGTAGAAGGCGCAATCACTAGAGAGAGCATCGATGTCAAGGGTTCACCGTATTCAATGTTGATAATTTACTAGTCACACACATCCTCGACTATGTTGATGAGTGTTATGGAGAAAATCCAGAAATGCATTAGAATTTTGAAAACTCACTTTCTCTGGAAGTGAAGAAGAACTGGTTCCAAACTCTGGGAGTACAGGGCACTAAAGAGTAGGTCCCCTTATAAGATATGTTCTTGTTATGCTTGCTTTCTAAAAGAAAGGAAGGAATCAAGAAGTCCCTTATTAACTGGGACCAACATTTCAGCAGGAATACGACCAATTATATTCACAAATGGAGGGACACTACTTAGAGTGATCCACAATCACTTGATCACCTAGAGGTAGAAGAAATCCATTTTTGCCTAGCAAAAAGAGCCTATTTTCACCATCAAATGTCGTCTAGCTTCATAGAGGCCTTCAATCAAGCCAAAAAGAAGAAGATAAAGGTAATGGATGACCCACTAAAGGAGCAAGTGTTCATAGAATCACACATTGCAAGGGTCCTTAAATACCTGTACTACATGAAGGCCCCTATTTTAATGGTAGTTCCAAAAATTAAGCAAATTTGTTACTCAGGGTGTTATTTAAAGAAGGCTACAAGGCTGCGATGATACACTTGTTCCAATATCAAGCCTTAGTGCGAATGATATCCCACAATATGACATATGCAATCAGGAGCTTCCCATTTTTACTAGTTGGTAATAGCCATGCCCCAAAGTGGATTGTGACATTCCCAGCTGAATCATTTATATCTTGGGAGGTGTTGATCAAAATATGCATACACAGATTTCATAACTATACTTCTCAATTCTCTAAGGCACAATTATGGGGAATTCATCCTTTCGAAGGGGAACATCTTTATGATTTTGCCTTGAGATGGTGCAATATTTTCCTTTATTGCCCTGTGTTGTGAGAAGAAAGATGCATAATATGAGAATGCATTGTTGAATTCAAAAAGGCCTTTCCATTGCCCAAAGAGGTACCTACTTTATTTTTTAGATTACTCAAACTGCTACTCCAAGAGCTATCGAAACCTATGGAGGTATCTTGCAATATGACTAACATCATGTCAAATGAAAAGAATGCTCCATAAGAAGCATTTGAGTCACCTAAAATAATGGTCATGTTGCGATCTGAGAAGAGTATAACTTAGGACAAAGGAAAGGCGCTAATGCAAGAAGAGCTAGTGCCTGGAGTTCCTTATCCCCCTGTTGAAGAAAGGGAAGCTCTTGAGCTCATAAATAAACCAGAATATGATGTCTTTGCTCACTTGAAGGCTGAGTATATACAATGCACTATAGCTCTCTGAGGAGTCTCAGCAAGTGCTCATAAATGCACTGGTAGATGAGTCCATCAAGGACTTGTACCTAGTAGAAGTTATTGATACAATTGAATGCAAACAGATCATCACTTTCACATATGATGACTTATTGCTTGAAAGTATAGAGCATAATTATCCATTATTTATAAGTGGCGATTTAGCAGGAGAAAGGAGTAACTGCATCATGATGGATTTAGAATCTGCAGTTAATATTCTTCCACTCAAAGTACCGAAGCATATCAGGATGTGCCCATCCATGCTCAAAAGTAGCACCCTAGTGATTCAAAGCTTTAACCAAAAGAGTCAAAGGACTATAGGAACTATCACCTTGAGTCTTGATATTCAAGTATTTCTCGCAAAAGTCAATTATCATATCATTAATGCAGCAACGTCCTACAATTTGTTGCTCGGTAGGCTATGGTTGTATCGATACCAAGTTATGGCATCCACGATGCACTAATGCTTTAAGTTCTACCAAGATGGCATAATGAGGCACATATTGGCCGATGTATGGCTGTTTACAATCTCAAAGGTGTTTTTTCCAAAAGCCCAATACTATGAGCTGGTACCGAATGAACTGGAGCAGCAAAAAGAATCGGCCAAGCCAACTATAGATAAAAGGCAATAATCATTTGCAGCTAAAAGACAAGGGTCCATATCCTGAGGACCCTCATCATAGTCTGTACTTCCATAGATGGATCCATTCTTAGTAGTTCTGCTACCAATGTCTTCACGCTTTGAAATTGCGACAAGCATCTCATAAGAAGATAAGTTGAAACTCATGAGAGCTAGAAGTGCTCCAAGTACACGATGATGATGAATATAGGTTACCGGTTCAACATCCGCAATCATCATAGCACCTGGTCACTCTTGCTCCAGCACCAGCTCTGCCAATTTAAAATGTGTTTAACTAGAGGTCAGTTGCAAATTCCTCAACTCCATAATCTTTTGCCTTCCAGGCTGGGACATTGATACTAAGAACACTTGGAAGAGGACATGGAAGAGGGTCTTCCAGGCCATTAATAGGCAAGGGGTAAGCCATACCCCCACCCACTATACGTTATGAGAATCAAGTCGCAAACTCTTTGCGAGCTTATATGCCGCCACAATCGGCACCAGTCAAGAACACCTAGTTTCAAATCAACACTTCAGGCTAAAGGATAACAACAACTACTCCTCCAACATTGTCACCTCCAATGCCAAGCTACTCTCAAGTAATCTCAAAACCAACGCAGTCATTACATTTCAAGATTAACACTAGGAGCACCAATCAAGCTAAGCAAGATACATCCTCCAATCTTAGCACCAAAAGTAGTAAATGGTAAATTGGAGGAGGAAAATTATAATCCATGTTGATCTATTGGCTACTGACTTGACTAGCTAAACTGCAATCCCAAGGGAAAAAGGAAGATTAGTATTCAAGGAGATGGGCTTGCACTATGGACAATGTCGTACTTTAGATCTTTTGCCCAAAAAAATTTTGTCTGCTAAAAATTTTTAAAAATTCAACAAGGGATGCAGAAGGATGTTTGACCTCCTCAGCATTTATCCTGATGAATCTTATATTCCGATAACTGGTCCACTCATCCTAATTCTAATCAAAGGAAAATTGAAGGAACTCCGGTTTCCAGGAGATCAGACATGTCTTGGCATAGATGATAATATTGATGTGAACAGTGATGAGGAGTATAGCTTGAATTACTCCTATATGAGTATAAGGTCAATTACCGATCCCACTATGTGGGATTATCAGTCAACTCCTATTGAGTTCAAGACATCAGAAACATCATCTGCCTCATCAATAATTTACACATTGTGACATGGTTTCCACCTCTAACCATTCATCAACAAAAGAGGAAGAATCTGAGCCTGATGACAAAGAATCGCAAACAAATTTGGAGAGACTTGATGATACAGATGACAAAGAAGTCATTAATGACCCATCAATTCCTGAATTAGAGTCAAAAATAGTGAGTAAGACTCATTATGATAATACACATGAGTACGATCACGAGCCAAACCCTGACCATTCAGAGGAAGAAGAAGACAATGACTCTAATTCTTCCTCAGAAGAAATAACTTGTGGCAGAGATCCTTCAAGGTTAGAAGATGGTGGATAATCAACAATCGATGAACTTGAAGAGTTCAACTTTTGTACAGACGAAGATAAGTGCCTTATATTCATTGCCAAATCCTTGCTAGAACATGAAGAGCAATTGCTAAATTCAAATATGTATTTGCATGGACATACTCTAAAATGCCTGGGTTGGATCTAGATATTGCAATGAACCTCTTTGTTCATTTCTCCAAGTAAGTGGCCAGTAAAACAAGCACCAAGGAAGTTTAGACCTAACTTAGAGTAACAAATCATTAACAAGATCAATAAGTTGTTGGAAGCTAACTTTATCCAAGAAATCAAGTTCCCAACATGGATTTCTAGTGTTGTCCTAGTAAAGAATAAGAATGGGTAAATCCAAGTTTGTGTTGATTTTTGCAATCTCAATGAAGCTTGTCCGAAAGATGAGTTCTCGCTGTCACATACAAAACTCCTTATCAACAGCATATTGCTCTATGACACATTCTAGGTCATGGATAGTTACTCTGGCTATAATCAAATCAAGATGGCACCAGCCAATGAGGCGTCCATTACATTTTGCACTCTAATGGGTATCTTTTGATATAAAGTCATGCCATTTGGATTAAAGAATACAAGTGCTACTTTCAAAGAGCCATGCAAGTTATTTTTCAGGCATGCTTCACAAGCAGGTTGAATGTTATGCAGATGATTTGGTGGTAAGATCTAATAATCATGATCATCACCACAAGAATCTACATACCATCTTTGTATCACTTAGAAAAAATAAGCTACGTATGAACCCACTCAAATGTACATTTGGAGTTGGATCAGGCATGTTCTTGGGATTTATTGTCCGTCATTGAGGAATTGAGGTGGATCCAAGAAAAGCAGAGGCTACCAAAAATGTCTCCCCTAAGGAACATAGATGATTTAAGGAGCATGCAAGGCAAGTTATCTTATATTAGAAGATTTATTGCTAATTTAGTGGGAAGATGTTAGCCATTTCACCATCTATTGAAGAAAGATGTGGCTTTTATTTGGGATGAATCTTATTAAAAAGCTTTTGATACCATCAAAGAATTACTTCAAAATCCTTCAGTTTTGGCTGCACCAGCTAATGGCAAACCCCTTATTTTATACTTCTCCATGAGTAAGCAACTGCTAGGGGCATTGCTTGTGCAAGAAAATCAAGATAGTAAAGAACAAGCATTGTACTACCTTCATCGTCGATTGATCGATGCAGAATGAAATTATTCTCCACTCAAAAGGATATGCCTTTGTAACGCCCTACACCCCCACCCTATGCGTTTTAACCACGCCACCTCGGGGCTGATGGGGAACGCTACCATCTTATATTACAGAGAAGAATCTTACCAAAATTTTGGCAAGTCTCCCCTGAAATATAAGGCATTTGCACCTGATATACATGTGTGATATCACTTATAATTAATAATTCTATAATATAAATCAATAATTATATTTAAACACCAAACACCAGACCTATATTCATAGCTTTGCCCAAGATTGGAACTGAGTCATAATGGCAATCACACAACTATAATTACAATTATATCACTATGACATGCCCATGCTATATAATACACATCATTCTATTCTTATTACAGAAATTTAATTAAACTTGAAATTTACAAAGACATAACCTGAAGGTATTTCAATCCCAATTTACCATTTCATAATTAAAATGTCTTCAAGTTTGGATTAACAGTTTCAATCCATAATTGGGATTATTTACTTATTCTGTCAGCTAAAAAAATAGAATAAGAAGGGGTGAGTCTGGGCAACTCAGTAAGTAGGCATAAATAACTAAAAATAATTAATCAGCATAACATATTCTAACCCAAAATATGCATAATCAATAATATATTCCTATTTTCATTCATCATCATAAATACAACATATTATCATCTCATAATCATATCATGAGGCTCAAATTTTCATTCTTTCCATGCACGCCCTACGCCTTTCAGATGTATAATAATAGAAGTCAGATATTGTGCCATGAAGGCACCACATATCAACACCATGTTTAACAAGCATAAAATATAAAATTATGTCATTCAAGCACATCATACGTAATTATACTTTATCATAGAATGTTCATCATTCCATTAATATACACATTCATATAACATGGTATGATACATATCATTTAGTATAACAGTCTGGGATATCCTCTATCCCCAAAATACATTACATGTTCAAAAGAATTCTAGATTAGGATATTTATTATCCCTGCTACATAATATAATTACCTTAGATCATAATCATTTACTATTTCAATCTAGGGATATTTTCTATCCCTTGCATTTAAGCATCCATAAACAAAAATAATGTCTTTATGGATAGAATAAGGGATAACATCTATCCCTAACATTCAATAATTACAAAACATCATAAATTTCATTCTTTAGACTAGCAAGGGATATTAACAATCCCCAAAACAAAATATACATGCCCTAATTTCAAACAATGGGATATTCTTTATCCCCATTCATGCATTCAACAAACAAAGAAGGTAGCCTACTTACCTTAAGAAACATTCATTTCACCATCCTTCAAGTTCATAACTTAGCTTTCATCACTGGTTGAATAATCCTACACATGTCACATACACCACTATTTAATTTACATATGTCAAATGGAAATCCAACTCAATTCCATAAACTACACTACTAAGTGAAATTTCACCCAAGTCATATTGCTAGTTTTTTTCTTTATTTGAATACTCTACTCATGATCTAATTATCATCCCTAAACATCGACTTCCTCATTTCCACCTATAGGTAAGTTCAATAAACACAAAACAACCCTTAAACACTCTTTATAAATGCAATTTAATTGATGATAAAATTTCAGCTTGTTGTCCTCTTTCCAAATTACTAATTGGTGAACTATAAATCATCTTTCCATAACAATATCCATTACATTTTCAAAAGCATTTCACTAGTTATTTACATTTACATTTTACTCACTTAATTAAAGTCAAATAAACCAAATTTCCAAGTGTACAAACTATCCATATAGCTGCCCATTTTTGGGGTGATTTTCAAGATGCAATTCTATTGAGATTTTCACCCTATAATATGTTTCTAACTAAATTATCGTTAGAATTATACCATAAGGAAGTTAACTACCTCCCAAATAAATCAAACCAACTGCCCTAATTCATTATTCATAACTACATGGCCTCTCTTTAGGTCATTTTATCAAACATGTTACATGCATGATTTAACCTGCATTTTCTAGTAACATATAGTCTACAAAATGCATTTCCATCATTACACATTCATAACTGAACATAATTAATAGCAATTAAGCATAATAATTAACCCATTAAACTTTAAATTTGTTCAATATTCTATCCAACCTCCAACCACGCTCAAATTTCAACAAATATCTATGTATGTTGTTGTCCATTTCATGGACAACAACATAAGTAGATAAATGACACCCAAATCACCATTAAAATATTGCATTAACCCTCAATATCATTTCCTCCAATAATTCCCCAATCAATCCATACCAAAAAGTCCCAAACAGATTACGTTTTCATCATATAAAATCCTAGCAACTAGAAAATCCAAAATTAGTTTAGGGGAAGCAATTACCTTTAATCCTTGCATTGATTCCTTCAAAAAAAATGCAAATCCCAATTTGATCTTCACCCTCTCCATGATTTACAACAATAAAACAAAGATTTACTTAAGGATTCTCCTCCCTTGCACATCCAAATGGGTTGTAATGAGGTTTACTAATGGTGTAAGGCTGATTGCAAGAGAAATTAAAAATTTTCAGGCAAGATTTGGTGGGGAGATGGGGACATGAATGGGTAGCAATGGGGCTGATTTCTATGGATGTGAGAGAGGGACAAGGGTGGGAGACATGAGGATGGTGGAGTACTTAAGTGTTGCTCCATTTTGGTACTCCAATGCATTTCTATTCCATACACATGCAACCCATAATTTCCATCATGTCTTCTATTAATTCTCTTCAAATATCATAATTAATTTGATATTATAATTCCCTCAAATGTGTATATCAATTACGTAAATAATTTTTCTCAAATAAATAGAAATGATATCATTTAAATCATGATTACCTTTCCTCAATCAAATTATGGGTCGTTACTCACCCACTAATAATTAACCTTTAATTATTACTTAAAATCAATAGATCACTTATAAATTCCATATTGTACATATATTTATTTATTCTAATGGATCTTTTATATAAATTTTCAAAATTATTTGCATAATAATGAATAAGTTTTAATTTTATTAATTTAATCCCATTATTTTTCGTTCTTAATTTTTTACCAGACACAGCCTCAATAATTTCAGCATATCTTTTTCATATGATATCCAAATGACATCATTTTTTATGCATTAGAAGGATATCCTCTCATATTCTTTCTACTTGGAAAAGAATTACACCAACAATGAAGCTGAGTATGAGGCGCTGGTCTTAGAACTTCAAATCACCCTTACCTTCAAGATTACAAAATTAGATATCTTTGGTAATTTGGAATTGAAGGTATGACAATTAACCACTAAATATGAAGTTCATGTCAGTATTATGATATCATGCAAGGGCTATTAGATCAGTTTTTTCAAGTTAGCATTAGGCATATTCGGACCAAGAATACTGTTGCTGATGCTTTAGCAAACTTGGAAACTACTCTAGCCATTGTTGGAGGCTAAGAAGTCATTGTCAAAGTTGAGCAACGAAGCCGCACTCTTGACTCATATGATGAGGAGACTACTAAGTGAGTGAAATGCATAGCCTGCATAGAACTAACGATGGATGATTGGTGAACCCCATACATTGACTGCCTGCAATATGAAATCCTCCTAGAAAACTCGCTGGAAAGATTATCCCTAAGAAAAAGAGCTACTTGATATGTGTATTATAATAATAAATTGTATCACCAAGCATATGATCCACTCTAGCTTCAGTGTCTTTGGTGGTGCTGTCGTGGGCACACCAAATTTAGAACCTTGCTCCAATCTAATTTTCTGTAGTAGTGTGAGTAAG
>JAYJMB010004409.1:0-12995 GCA_036873735.1 Pouteria campechiana | reverse complement strand
TATCATTTTCAGCTTCATGTTCTCACACAACTATGCTCAAAATATAAATTAAATTTAAATTTTTCTTCATTTTTAACACTCAATCACACTATAGTATGATCAAACATGTAATTACTCCAAAATCAACACCCTTAGGTGTTACAATGAGATATTTCCTGATGAGCAATTGTATTCTATGAAGGGGAGTGAACCTGGGTATACTAATATTGTAAATTACTTGGTTAAAGGAATTTTTAATCCTCTATTGAACTCATAGGAAAGAAGAAAGTTGTTGTTAATGGCAAGGCATTATTTTTGGGATGACCTAGTCCTGTTCAAAATATGCCTAGACCAAATCATTAGGCGTTGCATTCTGGAAGATGAGCAGCAGAGTATTCTGAGACATTGCCACACATTTAGTTATGGAGGGCATTTTGGAGGGAAGAAAACTGCTCTCAAATTCTTTCAATCTAGATTTTATTGGCCAACAATTTTTAAGGATACTCATGCTTTTTGTGCTATTTGTGGTAGATGTTAGAGAACAGGAAACATTGGAAAGAGAGATGAGATGCCACTTATAGGTTAAAGGCATAAATAAAGATTTCAAGCAAGGAGATCAAATAGGGTGATAAAATAACATGAAAAAGAAGAGTTTCAAGGTAGCAACAGGTCACCTCCAGTGCTAGAAAACCATAAGAAGGCAAGAGGAGATAGCAAGTGGGCACCGCTGGCATCGAACATTCAAAAAAAAAAGGCAATCACTTCATTGTCTTCCCACCTTCGCCTACATTCCTTGATGTACTAGACGAAGATTTGAGCGGGGTGAAGACAACTTAGACGAGTGATCCATCCACTTCAGGGAAGTCCTTATTTTTCACTACTTTCAATGTTATGTTCAAGTTTGGGAGTGTTTAGCATTTTCTTTTTGTTTATGGATGTCTTTGTCTAAGTTTGGGAGTTGTTGCAATTTGTTTATGTGTGCCGTGTGTTTAGTTGGTTTGTCTAGTTTGAGTAGTGTAACGCCCCTCCTCCTTGGAGCATTACCAGTTGTAAATTCAGAAGAAATTCTAGCAGAGTCTCTCCTGATTTACCATTGTTATCTTGTATACAATATGCTAAAATACAATAACTATTTAACAAATACCCTCAAATATGCAAATATAATATGGCTACCTCCAAGCCTTATATAACTATCGCCTCCAAAACACACATCACCACAACACCCACAGACCAAGATCGGGGTACACTGTACCCTAGCTGTCAAATCATATACATCTACACCATAAAATGACATGCTATAAAACTAAGGAATGATACATGTCTAATATACATCCAAAATCCATCTAATAATATACATCATCATACATCATGAAAAGGAGTAAAACCTCTACTGGTGTCACGACCTAGCCCCATCACGAGACCCAACAGCCTGTTGAGCTCCATCCTCTAACTTGTCAACTAAAAATTTAAATAAAGGAGTGAGTCTGGCAAAATTTTGTAAGCAGGTAAGCGAAAAAATAAGACTATAAATAATGCAATAAACAGAGGTAAATAGAGCACTAAACAATAATGCAACTAAGCAAAACATGTCATGCCATATGCAAGATGTCATAGTCAGTCAATGGCTAGGTTCATTAAGATTTTAATGTTAACATTTCATTATTTATTTCATACACATACTCATAATGATATTGTATACATAATTAACCAGTCAATACCGACTCGAATACCGACATGTCATACTGCCCTTTTTATCTGCCAATCCATGACTACCTCCTACACCAGTACATGGCTCCACCATCATCCACACTACTCAACAATCCACACACTCCTCCCCAAGAGGCACCCAAACCAGAACACTACCGTTTCACTCTTCAGTGCATTAGGTCCATCTTCACACTCCCGGCTAGAAGCCTGCTAGGCCCACACAGCCTTACTTCTGTATCCAGTGGTACCCCACCCTCATCACCTCAAAAGAGTACCAGCTCTCCATAAACACGCATACACAAGCTACTCAGGCCAATCATAGCAATTAGGCCATTAAGGCCAACAGCAACGTCCGGCCGCGCCGGTTGCCCACACAACCACCAACTGGCCAAATAGGCCACTCCTCGCAACATAGCGGACATAGGTTCACCCCATGGCCATCAAAAAATACATATATGAGCCACACTAGGCTCTGTGCCAATCAAGCGCCAAAATCAGAATTTATCGGCACTCTTAGGGGCATAGAACACATACATATTTTTTAAAATAAAATTCTTATTTACTAGTTAATAAATATCCAATTGACCTGAAAATATTTTTGTAGATTCCAAATAATATGGAAAATAATTTTTCCAAATTTTAGGTCAAAATAATGTAAATTGATCAATTTAAAATTAAAAAATAAAAATACAAAAAAATGTTGGATGAAATTATACATCTCTTTTGCCCATCAAAATTTTTACGTCAATTTCACATAATTTAATAGAATTCTTGTAAAAATTTTAGCTTAAATTAATTCAAAATGAGAAGATTAAAAATAAAGCAAAATTTTGAAAGGGTGGGATGCTATTAGTATCTCATTTTCAGGGTATTTAATGTTCATATTTTGTTTGAGGGGTCAAACGGTGAAATTTCTTCATGAAATTTGGTATTCTAGTATTCAGTTATATCTATTTTAACCCCATATTTTTCTTTTTTTCAAAATAACATCAATAAATTGGGTTTTAATAAACCTCAAGACATATGCAAAATTATACATTAATTATGGTTTCATGGGGCAGATAATGTATGTTTAAAATCATGTAACTCATATACAAAAATTTCAGATTATAAGTGCCCAAATTGTAATCATTCAAAGCAATCAAATTGAACTTAAAATAACTATCTGCTTACCTTAATTAATTGAGCAATTTGCACAGGCTTTATACTCCAATTTACATCCTTCATCATGCTTTAATCTCTTTCCAAATTTACAGCCTAATCAGTGGGACAATTGCATTAAATTTCATAAAAAAACATTAGTGTGTAACTAGTTGTACACTTAATTGTGAATCCCTAACTGATTTTAATCAGTCATTTATCATGCATCAAATGCTTTAATTACAGCCCCATATCCCTTCCTAAAATTTCCAGCAACCCTAGTGATTTAGGGTTTGATTTTTCATCAATTTTTCCACATGATTTTGCATGAATTTTCTTCCTAAACATCACTAACATGTAAAGTAGATTAAACACTTGCCTTAATCTTCAAGCTCCTATAGTGGGTCCCACTAATCAGCAACCAATGTTCAAATTTGAGGGGCTGCCACTCATTTAATCCACAAGAAATTGGGAACTAGAGCCACTAACCACTTGAATCAACATTTACTAGTGATACTTTGAAGCAAAATTCACTAAATTTGCAAGTTGGGATGATGGGGGAAAGAAACCCACATTGAAGTGGAATGGGAAAATTCTTGCACGTTGGGATAAGATGGGATAGCTATTGTATTGATATTTATATTAATTTTTTTGTAGTCCATGCTCCACTTAATTCTATACACATGCACTTATCTTTGATTTTCAAAATCTTATCTGGTCCTCATGTTTGGCACATGTAAATCATTCAATTAATAAATCACATGTCAAAATTAATTATCTATCCATTAAATATAATCTTTGCATAATTTTATTACTTATTTCTTAATTAAATTTGATTTTAACCAAAATTTGCCAAAAATTACCGGCAACTTAATTTTTCAGCTTTCCACATGCAATTTTTCATTTTTCTTTACCTATAAATCATTAATTAATATATTTCCTCATCATCCTCACATTAATATGTATTTTCCATCCATTTTTACTATTTTTCTATAATAAAATTTAATATTTTTTCAAATTTACATCTTTGGCATTCCACCTCTTTAAATTCATTTACTTTTTCACTTAAATCATTTATTTAACATGCTTTAATGTATTTCTAACTTCATCCTCATATTTATATTAATCATCCACTCGGTTTGATATATTTTTCATAATAATTTTCTCATAAATTTAATTATATAGCAAGTCGAATCACCAAAAATTTATGGTAGAAAAATTTTACATATTTGAAAATTTTGAGGCCTTACAAGTAGTTTATGTGTTATGTTTAAATTTTGAATGTTTTATTGGATTGAGTTGTGTTTGTGAATTTTGATCAGGGTCATCATATAAAACCAATGACATATATATGATATTTTGCAATAGTTAGGTTGAAAATGATAGAAATAATTATGTTTGCAATGCTTGACTTGATCCTTACTCTAATTTGCTATGGATTCCTTATACACATTAATCATAGTGAATTAGCCAATTCTTTTAAAATCTTTGAATGCTTAGCATGAGTTTAGGAGACTAAGTATGCATGGTTCAATTTTGATTCTAGAATGCATGGTAACTATGTTGAGACAAGCATTAGATGAGATAAAAAAAAACAAGAGTAAAAACTCTTTGTTAATAGGGGGGATCACAAATCTATGAATAAGAAAGAAAATAAGTTTGTAGGTGTGGTAATTATATAGCCCAAACAATTGGGGGGATCACATCTTTATGATTCAGGAAGAAAATAAGTTTAGGGGTATGATAGTAATATAGCCCAAAAGTAATACAACCCAAGTAATAGGGGGGATCATATCCAAAAATAAAACATCATCTAAAAAATATGAGGAATGTGATAGTAATAGAGCCCACAAAAATAGAAAATTGCTCATTTAAAAGTAGTCTCTTTGGTTTAATTTGCAAGTTCTCGGGGTTGCATTGAATATGTATTACTCAGTTGCTTTAATGAATGTAAGTGTGAAAAGATGTAGATTGAATTGACTATAATTTTTGCATGTGCAAATGGAATCTAAGGTGGAAAGGAAAAGGCTCAAGTTAAAAATTGAAAGACGTATGTGATATCTTGATAGTTCTTCTTAACTATGCTTATTTTATGGAGGTTTTTGATTAATTACTGAAATCAATGTTCATTGTGTCCTTTGCAAGTTTGTGTGTTGTTACTATGTTATAGTTATGTCCTTTGTGTTTTTGTTTCTAGTTAGCTCGAGGACAAGCAAATAAGTAAGTATGGGGGTTTTGATGAGTGAATTTCATTCACTTATATTTAAGCTTAGTTATTTGCAAATCCTTGTCTCTTTTAGATGAATTTCATGCTTATTTGTTGGATTTTATAGGTGCCTTGAAGACAAAAAAGAAGAGGAAAAGGAAGAAGCTCAAAGGATGGAGAAGAAATCAGCTACAAAGGATCAAAGGAATCAACACAGGACCAAGATAGCCAGCTGGCGTCACCAGTGCCAGCACCCGCGACCACCACCGGCAGGCAGCAAGCTAGCGCCAACGGGCTAGTAAAATTTGTGGATTTTCTGCAATGTGTATATTGAGGGTTTTTAAGGAAAAATCTAGGGTTTTCAAGGGTTCTTCTCACTTTTTGTTCTAGGAGTTTTCTCTAAGGTTTGGAGGTGGATTTTCTGAGAGTTTTCTCATGGAGAAGAAGAAGAGATTGCAAGTAAGAAAGAAGAAGGAGAGAAGATGTTCTTCATTGTTATCATCCTTTCTAAGGGAGTTATTTTATTTTCTCTTATGAAATAAATTTCTTTTTCTAGGGTGAAGATGTAACCCTTTTTTATACTCTTTGTTATGGATTGTTGGATATTATTAATGTTATATAATCTTGTTTCATTCATGATGTTGTTTACAATGAATTAACTTATTTTATTGCTTGATCATCAATATTATAAGTTAGATTAATTATCAAAGCATTGTTAAGGTAGATACCATATGCTAAACCATGAGCTCCCTTGAATGAGAAGGATAGATGGTTAATGCTAAACCAATCTATTTTAGTTCTTATGTTCTTGAGCTTAATGGGCTTTTACCTCAATTAAGCTACACACCATAGGTAATTGGAATGAGTGAAAACACTTAATTTAAATCCAAACACCTAATGGTAATAATTACTTTTGAAAGAATGAACCCAAGTGAGGTGTTGAATCCAACATTCCATTAGCAAAGGGGTATCTTCTAGTAGTGAAATTGGATCCCTAGACCTTTGCATCTTGTTGATCTCTCTGCATTATATTTAGCCTTTGATTTATTTTCATTCCATTAAGTTTTTGAAATTCTGAAATTATACCAAACATTATTCCAAGTCTATTTAGTTACAAATACATTCTTTTTAAGATTAGAACAGTTCAGTAACTAAACTTAATTAATTTGATTTTACCGTTCTCTGTGGGACCAACCCTTGTATTCCACATTATAGTGTTATATGTTTGTATACTTGCAAGAAATTATAATTTGAACCATCAGTTCTTAAGGGAGTGGATACTTTCACAACATCATGCATGGGAAACGTAGGCAAACAAGCTTTACTCACAAACACCATAGATACAAAAGATCTAGATGCACTAGGATCAAACAAAATAAGAGCCATATAATCATAGACAAAAAGATCACCTATCACCACTCCTTCTGCAGCTTGAGCTTCTTGCACATTGGTTGCCTAAATCACCACAGCCATCTGAGGCCTCTGCTCTCCATACTAATGCCATGGTGCCTAGTACTATCTCTGGTCACCATGTTGGCATCCCGGTGTCAAAAACTATCCTCTGCCTCTACCTCTCATCTGAGCTCCTTCATGCATCGATTGTTGTAGCCCTCGATGATCTGCACCTTCACCTTGCAATGTGGGACAATCTCACCTGAGATGACCCTATTCTCCAAAAAGATAGCATGTGATTAGCTTGTCATGGTGTTTGAGTTAGCATCTGTGCCTGTCTTGATATTGCTTTGGCCTTCTGGCCTTCCTGTGTCTCTGAACCCAATGGGCACTCAGCAACACAATGTCCTAGTTGTTTATAACTATAACACACACCCCTAGTAGAGACATTATTTCCTTGGTTGGTTTTGGGCTTCTTCCTGCGCCTCTAATCATTATCCCTGGCACCACATTTCTTGTCCCTGATCTTATTATACTCTTCCTCCTCTCACTCTAACATGTAAGCTCTTTCTAGGATGTCTTCATACCTGGTTAGCATAAAGGGAGCTACATCACGCCTGATGGATAGTCTCAAGCCTTCCTGGAATTTTCTAGTCGTTTCCATAGAATCGACCTATGCCCATGATACAAACTGAGCCAATGATCTGAATTACTCATCATACTCCTCAACTATCTTCTTCCCTTGATAAAGGGACATAGATTCAAAAACCTACTTTGCCCTCTTACTCTTTGGCACATAACGACAGAAGAACCTCTCCCAAAAATTTGCCCATTGAAGGTCCACCCCCATTAGGTAGAGTCTGTTTCTCCATTTTCACCATCACTCTGCATCATCTTCCAACTTGTAGATAACATAAGGGACTTTGTGTCCCTCAAGACATCCCATATAAGTAAATATCTTCTCCATATTGGATATCCACTCATCGACCACTTTATAATCCTTTTCACCCTTAAATGTAGGAGGATTCATGTTATGGAATAGCTTTGTATTCAGCTCCAGTTCAGGCAATCTCTACGATACCTAACCCAACTCTACTGCATCTCTTCTTGTGCTATTATGTCTCACTGCTTGCTCAGCCTCTCGTGGTTCCATTTGTAATGTCAATTCTATTGTTGACCTCCTCTGCATTTGCACAAGTTCTTGAAGACTCTGTGCCATTCCTATCATCAAATTCATCATCACACTCATCTCTAGCATCGTCACTTTCACTGGTGGAGCTGCCCCACCAACACCACGAAGACCCTGTACATCTGGCATGACCATGCCCATAGCAGTTGGCCCCCTTTCAACCTCTGGTAGCCTAATGTCCACTTGATCCTCTTCTGGCTCACTCATTCCCTTCCTCATTTTGAGTTATTCTCGAAGTGTTCATCTGTTCAATTGGCCCCTCCCTCCTAGGAGCTTCTCCTTGAGGCTCGTGGATCACAACTCCTATGGTCCTCGACCTCATAATTCTTCTATCTGGCTTCTCCTCTATCATAGATGCCTTCCCCTTATCAATACACTCCCTTAGTGCCATCATTACACCAATTTAAATGACATAGTGATTTAAAGCTTGACATGCAATATAACTTGAGTAAAACTTACATCAATCCTACTGTAAAATAACCTAGGGTCTCTAGTTTCAATGCCTAGACTAGCTCTCCTCCACTAGTTGCAGATTCATAAATTTCCATTTGTCAAAACTTTTCTCTATCTCAAATCCAACAACTATTATCATTACACACTGAAAACCATGCTTGGATACCATTCTGTAACATCCCCATTTTAGGGTACTACACTCATATCTCAGTGAAGTATTCTAGTACCAAACCAATAGAGTCTTCCTAAAATATGAGATTTTTAATCAAAAAAATCACCTATCAAACCATTCTCATTCCCACACATACATACTTACGCACCCAT
Source organism: Pouteria campechiana (assembly GCA_036873735.1). Taxonomy (NCBI): domain Eukaryota; kingdom Viridiplantae; phylum Streptophyta; class Magnoliopsida; order Ericales; family Sapotaceae; genus Pouteria; species Pouteria campechiana. The sequence continues at coordinate 4,605 of JAYJMB010004409.1, read as the reverse complement.
AAATTCCTAGAGTCAATTAGAATTCCCAAGGTAATGACAAATAGCAATTAAATTTAAAATAAACTCCAATCTCAACATAAGTGAAGTAAGTCTTGAGTCATCTAAATAAATTTATTACATCACTTGTCTAATCCAATTTAGAGGGTCCACAATAATAAAATAAATGGAAAAAGTCTCAACTATGGTTTCAAGAATTTTGCCATCTTCCTAAACTTTGCACCTATTGCCCTTCATGTGCACCAACCCTCAATTGGGCTCCATTATTTATCTTGGCATCTACAAACATATAAAACAACAGAGTGAGTTCTCTGTAAACTCAATAAGTAAATTAATGGAAAACCATGATAAAAATAACTACATCAACAATCCAAACATCACATAAGCAATCAATAAGTTCCATAACAACTATGCTTAACCATGTGCTTTACATGCACAACACAAGTCACATGCTATGCTATATCATGGGGTACTCATCTCCTATATATCATTATCACACCATGGGGTACATAACTCCCATACACTCATGTTACATCATGGGGTACACAACTCCCATATGTCATAACATGTCATGCCATGCAATCATGCCACATGCTCATAAAATAATCTTGTAAATTTCACAAATTAATGATCAGTCCAAAATTTTTCATTTCACAAAATCCATATGAAATATCATACACAGAGCCTCCAATCAACCATGCCTAGAAACAAATAAGAATCCAAAACAACCATTCACAATACCTTGAAATTCATTTCAAAAATCTACTTACCTCGATTCTTCAAAATTGGATTTCTTCCTTTATGCCAAGTAACCAACAATCCACCTTCTTAGTCAAGTATTATAACCCTACATTCATCATAACATATTCAATTATTTACATGCACAATTATACAAATTAATTTTGCTTTCACTTTCATCAATTTTTACCAAGTCTAAATTTACAGTTTTCATTTCCATTTGCCAATTCAACTTTTCTATACTTTACACATCCTTTTTCAAGATAATAATCACTCTAATTATCAATTATCTCAATTTACAATATGAAAATTTAATAAATTTGCAAAATAGCCACTTATTTTGCATATTTGACTTTCAATCGGTAAATCCTTGTACATGCTTCATTCTAATCAAGTTTCTCAACAATTCTACTTCATGATTGGCATGATTAAACACATAAATCATCAATAATTATTCACAACATATTCCACATTATCCCCATAAAATAAATAATCCCTAATTTTATGATTTTTAATTTAATCTTCATTTCATTGTAATTTTAATTTCATATCAGTCTTATCATATACAACACATAAATCATTGTTAAATTCATGGATTATATTCTCCACATCTTCAACTAAGTAAACAGCCCTAAATTTCACATATTTCATGAAATTAATTAGGTTTTTTCATTCTAATATTATTTCCCCTTAATGTTACATGAATTTATCATTCAAAACATCTTAATTGAACCCCTTTTTCTAGGGTTCTATGACAACTATGAATTTCATCGTCAACAGTAACCCTAATTACACAAATCCTTAATTAACCTTATGAAGCTCTTATAAATCATGATTTACTATATCAAAATAAATCAAAACAATGGAATTAAACTCATTTTTTCTTGGAAAAATAAAAAATATTGCTATCCACTTCCAACCAGTTTTTGCCCACTTCATTTTAAGGAATACTTCATGAAAATCCTATTGCAACCTTGCTGCCTTTTTGGATTGATTGGAGGAAATTTTCAATGGAGAATTTGGGGAATGAATAGATGGGGAAAAGAGGGTTCTTTACATTGAATGCCTTGCTATTGACATGAACTCCATTCTATACAACTTGCATTAACTCTATTGTTAGAAATTTTGGATAGCTTGCAACCCACACATAGCAAATTTAGAATGCATCTTGCATACATAATGTTTTAGGTAATTGGACAGCAATTGGACTCCTTCAATTATGTATAAACCTAGTGTAAATTTGGACAACAATATATGTTAATTAATTCACATTATTTATATCTCATATAAACTAAATTTTCATGCAATTAAATTGTCATCTTGGATAGAAATATAAACACCCTTGAATCATACTTAAATTGGATAGCAAATTTATCATTAATTAACTTCAAAATTTCATCATCAATTTAACACTCAAATTTCCCATTATCCCTCTTTGGACTATAATCAACTTGGAAGTAATTTATAATACATATAAATGAATATGCACCAAAAGTGGTCAACATAAAAGTTCTAGCTAAAACACTATAACTATCTATAATTCAAAAGGCATCACTTTATGATCCCCATGACTCAAAATGTAAGGTTAATTAGAAAAATGTAGTCGATATGAAAGTTTTATCTTGTAAAATTATTTGAAAAATGCAAAAATAATCACCGAATTCTTAGTTCATATAAGAAAGTTATAGCTAAAATACAAAAATTGTGCAAGAAGAATGAAAATTCTGAATATCACATTAAATTTTATTTTGGTAATCATATTAAATTTTCTAATTTACATCATTAATCTTCATGTTTGATCATCATGCTAATCACTCTTGATCATGTTTAAATTAAATAACAATTAGGCACCAAACCAATGCACTAAAACTCAACAATGTATCTCTCATGTTTCATATAATAATTTGGCAACAATTTGATTAATTTTGTCCACATCAATTGATCATCAATTTAACCTGCTTTCCTAGCAATCCTCATGATAGGAAAATAACTTCGTAAACCAATCAATTTAATTACTATCATCTCCAAGTAAAAAAAATTGCTAACTTAATAATGCAAGGAAAAATAAAATTTACCTCAAATCCTGGGATGTCACAGATGACATACCTTCCCAAGAGACATTCTTATAGGTGTCCTAAAAGCACTTTGTTATGCCCATAAAGCATCATCTAGTTTCTTTGCCCAATCCTTGCAAAAATTTTAAACTATTTTCTCTAGAATTTGCTTCTCTTCTTTACTAAAAATTTTCCCTTGCACATTTGTTTGAGGATGATAAGCAAGTGTTGTTTTGTTCTTAACTCCATATTTGAACAAGAGAGCTTCAATATCACTTATAATAGCTTAGGGAGTTTGAACCTTGTGAAAATGTTTTTTGAAGAAATTCAATACCACCTTGCCATCATTGGTGGGGGTTACAACTGCCTCAACCCATTCTGAGACGAAATCTACTGCAAGGAGGATATATTTGTTGTTATAAGAGGATGAAAAAGGTCTCATGAAATCTATGCCCCAAACATCAAAGAGTTACACTTCTAGAATATTTTCCAAAAGCATTTAATTTCTTCTTAAAATATTTCTAGTGCTTTGATATCTATCACATGCAAAAACAAAAGCATGAGCATCTTCAAGTAGTGTGCGATAGTAGAAACTTGATTGTAATACGTCGGCAATTATTCAATTACCTCCGAAATGGCCTCCACACTCAAGCTATGGCAATAATTGAGAATATCTTGCATCTCTTCATCTGGCATGCATCTTCTTATGATTCGATCAACATAATGCTTATAAAGAATCTACTCTTCCCAATAGTAATGTTTCACATTGGGCAAGAATTTTTCCTTTTGATGATAAGATAAATCAAAACGCATAATCTTTCTTGCAAGAAAATTCACAAAGTCTGCATACCATGGTGGAGATTTTGCTGATATAATGATAAAGAGTTTCTCTTCAGTGAATTGATCTACAATAGGGAGATTTCTCAAGTCAACATCTTTTGGTAGTTCAAGCCTTGAGAGATGGTTTGCTACAAGATTCTCTATGCCCTTCTTGTCTTTGATTTCCAAATCAAACTCTTGAAGTAGTAAAACCCATCGAAAGAGCCTTGGCTTTGCATCTTTTTTGGCATAAGATATTTAATTGTAGAATGATCAATGAATATGATGACCTTATTGCCAATAAGTATGATCTAAATTTATCAAAAGCAAAGACAATTGGAAGTAACTCCTTTTCTATTATGGTATAATTGAGTTGTGCATTGATGAGAATGCAGAATATCATATTTTATTCCTTTAATACTTAATATTTTACATCTAATTGATGCCTAAATATACTTATTATTCTTATATTTTGATTTAGGAGACAATTGGAGTGGTTAAGTGCAAAAAGAAGTCAATTGAAGGATTTTGGACAATTTTAGCATCACTCAGTATTTTGGGTATAACTCTCTCATCCAACCTCCAATTGAGATGATTAAAGATGTTATAGAAACAAAAAAAAAATTCTACAACTTTTATGTTTAGAGTTTTCATAGATAAGGACTAAATCAAGGGAAAAAATAGGAAGAAATCTAATATTAGGATGAAGTGCAGAGGAGAAGCAACAAGGAGCAAAGCACCGAAGGCAACATATCGGCACTGCTGACGCCAACTCATGTCACACCCCAACCCATCAGATAGCAAGGTGGTGCTAGTAGCGCCCAACTCTGTTCCCACTTTTTGAAACTTGCATAAATTATTGTTTTGCATATTTTTGACTTTATATAAAGACCAGTTTCCTAGGGTTTTTTAGGGTTCTTTTGCTAGGATTTGGAGAGGACTTCTGGGCGGCTTTTGACAGATCATCTTCTTCTTTTCTCGTGTATTTTATTTTGTT
>JAYJMB010004408.1:0-12995 GCA_036873735.1 Pouteria campechiana | reverse complement strand
AAAAGATGAAGTATTAGGTGCAAAAGATGAAGTATTAGGAGAATAAAATATGACATTTTGCATTCTCATCACAAACTTATATCAAATCAGTAATATTTGATTGAATGATTTTCAATAGATGATATAATAATTAAATCTGAATAAACAATGATTTTGACAAATTATAAGAGTAAAAGAAGAAATATCAATAGATGAAATATCTAGGAATTTAACTTGACCTGGCAAATCCACTTATATTGATGAATTGCATTGAGGAAATCATCATTCCTCTCATTGTCAATCGGATGCACTAAAGTATCTAGCACCCATTCTTAAGTGTTATAATAGGTGTGCCTATTAAGGTAATTTACTATGTCTCTATGTAAATCCAAATTAATAAACCCATTTAGCTTAAGCATCCAAGTGTAATATATGTGGTCGCAAGGTCATATTCACATGGATTGTACAGGTACAATGGCTATCTCTAGACTTCCTTACATTATATAATTTTCAATTAAGGAGTCTATTCCTAATTCACTTCTCTTGAGTATAAATTAAGAATCTTAGTTCATGCACATGGTGGCTAAGCACATGCACACATTAAGCTTGTAAAAGAAGAAACAATTAGGAAAAAGATAATTTAACTCAAAAATCAAACATCAACACAAACTTCATTGCTAGGATCCATTTAATCCTAAATAACAAAAATTTAGAATATTATTTTTGAATTAAAACCAATTAAGCAATTGATAAACATCATCGTAATCCAAAGTTGAATGTTGATTCTAAAACAAAAGATGAACTAGAAAGAAAATAGAATATTCAGGTTGTAGAGGCTTTTATGGCTTTCTCCAATGATCTTCTTGCTTTAAGCTCTTCCTTATCCAAGTCTCTTTGTATGCTCCACTCTATTCCGTCTCCTCTGATCTGAACTCTTAGGTGTCCTTAAATAACATAGGTAGCTAGGTCTAAATAGAATTGTTCCATGAATTGCAATTCTTTTATGCACCAGAATCCTCTTCTAAAAATGACTCTGTAATTTCTACCTAAAAAGATTGTTTCCATATGTAAGAAAATTTTCAACAATAGACAGAATTATTGTGCCACTGATTTCCAAATATACCTTCTGTAGATTGCAACAACTTCTAAAACTTTCAGCAATGAATGTCAAGAAAATTGCTTCCAAAAATATCTCATATAATTACAAGTGCTGATCATTGTGGAACCCTATTGCTAAAAAAATATATTGGTGATCACAATTTGTATAGCAACCTCTGACGCATGGAAGAACAACTAAATTTGTGCACTTCCCATTCCATGATTTGATTTCAAACTTTATTTCTTGTTAGGCTATTTTGGAGGCATGAATATCGAGCTATAAATTTGAATTCTTGCTTTAGAATCATGCAAGTTAACTTTGAAGTTAATAAATCTTGCTTTAAAGTCATTGAATATTAACTTTGGAGACAACAAAGTGAACTTAAAAGTCACTAAAGCCAATTTTGGAGGTACAAATCTATTTCAGAGTTTTGATGTTTTAAAGCAATTTTAGTAGAATTATCATCACTTTCTCATATGAACTCGAAATTGAGAAAATTCTATTATTTTGATAGACAATTTCAAGATCTACAACTTTCATGTTAATTACTTTTCTTGATTTTGATGGAATCTTGAGTGGTATGAGCTCAAAATGTTGCCTTTTATTTTGCCTCCAAAATTGATATTTTTCTTGAGAGAGAACCATTATTTTGATCATAAATTTCTCATACAAACTTGGAATTGCTCCATTCTTTTTTGCATTGGAAATATAATTTCAGGGGATATAACTTTTATATTGGTCACTTTTTCTAAATCATCAATATTCTATGAGTCATGAGCCTTCAAATTGATGCCTTCTATTAGATGAAGTAACAAATGAATGTAAAGCTCTACAAGCAGTTGCACTATTTTAGCCATAACTTTCTCATATAAATTCAGAATAATGTGATTCTTAATGCATTGTAAATATAACAACAAAGGCTAAAATGTTCATGTTGAACAATTTTCCAAATATGCTTCCATCATTCCCAAAAATTGCTTTAAAGTAATCTTCAGTTTCATTCTCCAGATTTTTATGTCTACAACAAAACAAACTTTGTTAAGTGAAATATCCATTGAAAAATATTAAAAGAAGATCTTAAATATATGAATTTAGATATAAAAAATATGATATATTATGAGCTTATCAAATGCCCCCAAACTTAGCTTTTGATCATCCTAAAGAAATAACATTCTGAACTCATTAATCAGTCAGGAAAATCTCTTAACAATCAGTAATATGCCAGACAAATTACATATGTGAACATATCTCAAAAATCACTCAAAATACTTGCAAAGTAATCTCATGAAACCCATGCTTCATCAATCCTTTCATGAAATGAAGACATGTTTGCGTGTGTGCAATGTCAATTTCATGCTACATGCATATTTTTCAGTCAACAATGTGTAGACCAGTGATTTTCATGATCTTCACAAGACAACCCATAAGCGTGCTTTTCATAATCCCTATCCACTAATGTAGAAAACTTTATTCACTTGGATCAATAGGTCTTTGTTAAGCTTGTAATGGGGCCATAGGTTTAGCTAATAAGAAAAGGGAATAAGGATACACAAAGTAAGAGATCATATCTACAACTTTTTGTTTGGGGTTTTATCTATTCTATGAGCTATATTACTACCATACCCTAGACTTATTTTCTTTTACTATCATTAGGATGTGATCCTCCCAACTATGGGCTATATTACTACCACATCTCCGAAATTATTTTCTTTTGAGTTCATAGAGATATGATCCCCCCAATTGAAGGATAAATCCTTATTGATTTATTTCCTTTTGTCCTTTTTCCTCTTCTTTTAGCATTTTTCTCTTTAACTCCCTCAAACTTATTTTCTTATATACTCATATAGCTCTCTACAACCATGTGTTTAGAATATATCTCTTAACAGTTCAATCATGGTTTTTTAGGCTAAAAAGGTTTGAATTGTGAGGCTAAAGAAAGAAAAATTGAATGGTGGTCTTTCACATGCTTTGCATATGTCATTTTTTCATTAAAACTCAATGGAGACACTAGTGATAGTGATTGTACTAGGTTAGCTTAAAAGGCTCAAACTGATCAAAGAATGCCTAAATTGCTTCTAAGTAAACATGTTTCCTAGGATTTTGCCTTGAGGAATAATCAAATAAGTTCTAGTATGCTTGTGTCAACCAAAATATGTTACTAAATCTACAATATCATTAGTAATCCACATATGCTTTGCATAGTCATAACATAATGTGCTAATTAAAATTTTCATCAGTCATGGAAAGAAAGACTTATCATAAGAATCAGTAAATCACAAGGTAGCACTTATCCTCCTTTCTCAATAATGTGCAGTGGTAATCAAAACTCAGCATATGTCACTTGATCATTAAAAGAGAATCCATCCTATTTAATTTCAGCATTGCAACATAGTTGCTTTTGGATTTCTTTGCTAAGTTATCAAAAGAGACCCTCATAGAGAAAATTCATATCCAAATTTGAAAAAAAATTTCCAAAACTGAATGCAAATCTGAAATCTTGGTTGTAAATCTGAATGTAACTCCCCAAATAGCCCCCAACTTGAATCAAACATTGTCCTCAAAGTGAAATAATGAAAAAATTTTAAGTTTAAGGGCTTCCTTGAATGAAGTATTCCAATCCTCTTTTTCTAAAATTTATTGTCATCCTTTGCAAATTTCTGACAATTTTGATACTTGACACATAATTTACAATTTCATGAAACTTCTATGCTTAATATGAAATCAAGTTTTTACTTTTGCAATAGAAACATCAAACCATAACTAAAAAAAAATCCATCCAAATAGATAAAACTAAGCTAGATCAAAAATCCTAAAAGCAAAGGGATAAGGAAGTATTTCTAATTTATAGTCTTTGGCTTGACTATCTCTTTCTTTAAGCTGGTTCTTTCAAGTCCAATATGAACTTCTGCTTGTCAAATCTTCCTTCAAAGTATGGCATCAGACACTAAACATTCACTTTAAATATTCCCTTGGTGTCATGAGTAACTTCAATTGCCCCATATGGCAATTTCCTTGTGATAGTGAAAGGACTTGACCATCTAGATTGTAACTTACTAAGAAATAGTCTAAGGTGAGAGTTATAGAGTAAAACTTTTTTGACCAATTTTAAACTCTCTTCTTAGGATGTGCTTATCATGCCATTTCTTATCCAATGCATTCTCATAAGCCTCATTGCAAAGTTCATCCAGCTCATTTAATTGTAACAATCTTTCTTCTCTAACAATTTGCCTATCAAAATTCAAAAATTTTAGTGCCCATGTTCTAATTCCATAGGTAAATGACAATCCTTTCCAAATACTAGCCTAAAAGGAGACATCCGAATGGGTGTTTTGAATGCAGTCCTCCATGCCCAAAGTACATCATCAAGTTTTACTAACCAATCTTTCCTAGAGGAATTCATAGTTTTCTCCAAAATTCTTTTGATTTTCTTATTTGAAACTTCTACCTGTCCACTAATTTGAGGATGATAAGGTGTTGCAACCTTATGTGTAACTCCATATTTATGGAGAAGTGCATCAAACTATTTATTGCAAACATGTGTTTCCTCATCACTGATAATTGCTCTAGGAGTGCCAAATATGGTAAAGATGTTTTTCTTCAAAAATTTAATCAGTATTTGAGCATCATTTTTTAGCATTGCTGTAGCTTCCACCCATTTGGACACATACTCTATAGCTACCAAAATGTACTTATGGCTAAAGGAAGAGGGAAATGGTCCCATGAAATTAATACCCCAAACATCAAACAATTCACAAACTATGTTGTTTAAAGGCATCTCATATCTCCTAGAGATATTTCCCATTCTCTGACATCTGTCACATGAAAGTGCATAGGTGTGAGCATCTTTGAAAACTATTGGCCAATAAAAACAAGATTGCAAAACCTTAGTTCTAGTTTTGGTGAAACTGAAATGCCCACTTGCCTCTCCTTCATGACAATGTTGTAGAATACTTACCATCTCATATTCTAGTATAGATCTCCTTATCACTTGGTTTGCACAGAGTTTAAACAAAAAAGGTTCTTCCCAAAGATAATGTTTAACATCAGAAAAGAATTTTTTCTTCTGTCATGGTAACATGTCAGGGGGTAAAACATTACTTGCCAAATAATTCAAAAAATCAACAAGCCAAGGTGTTTATGAGGAGCTGACATGAAATATATGCTCATTAGGAAATTCTTCAAGAATTGGAATCTCCTCATCTTTTATAGTTGGAATTCTGGACAAGTGATCTGCAATTAGATTCTTAGTTCCCTTCTTATACTTAATCTCGAAATCGAATTCCTACAGTAAGAGAATCCACCAAATCAATCTAGGCTTTGCTTCTTTCTTTATGAACAAATATTTTAGAGTTGAATGGTCAAAATAAATAATCACTTTTGAACTAATCAAGTAAGAATAAAATTTATTAAAAGCAAAAACTACTGGCAAAAGTTCCTTTTCTATTGTTGAGTAATTCAATTGAGCTCCTGATAAGGTCTTACTAGCATAGTAAATGGTTTGAAAATTTCTCCTTTTTTGTTGTCCCAAAATAGCTCCTACGACAATATCACTTGCATCACATATTAGCTCAAAAGATAGTTCCCACTTTGGTGCTGCCATGATTGATGCTGAAATCAATTTCTCCTTCAAAATTTTGAAGGCCTGCAAGCAATCATTTGAAAAGTTAAATAGTACATACTTAACTAAAAGGTTAGAGAGGGGTTTAGCAATTTTTGAAAAGTCCTTGATAAACCATCTAAAAATTCTGCATGCCCCAGAAATACTCTGACAAGTTTAACAGATGTGGGTGGAGGCAAATTTTCAATGACCTCCAGTTTGGCACGATCAACTTCTATTCCTTTTTCTGAAATTTTGTGTCTAAGCATTATCCCTTCCTGCACCATAAAATGACACTCCTCCCAATTTAGAATAAGGTTAGTCACCTCACATCATGCAACACCAAAGCCAAATTATGTAGATATGAATCAAATGATGAACCAAAAACAAAAAAATCATCCATGAAAATCTCAATATATTTGTTAACCATATCAAAAAAAATGGTCATCATACATCTCTAAAAAGTAGTTGGTGTAGGTTTATTGTATATGATTTTGATGACAACAAAACTTAATTTTTGAGTTAGCTATGGCAATGATAATTCTAGTCTAGAAAGCTTGAAATAAAGAAAAATATGCTTGGTATTATAATCACGATTGCTATATCTTGTATGCAAGCATATTATTTACAATAATAAAAGATTCATTATGATTCATTATGCATTAAAATGGTTAATAATGTGTTGAATCATAAATATGTCAAGTACCTCACAGAATCATCAATTGAAAATATAACATGTGACTAAAGCATTTATCCATGCTCTACAACTTGAGAAAATCATGTGTGGATAAACATGTTATGATATGTTGGTCCCTTATGCAATGGTAGCTCAAGAGGGGGGCTGGATTGAGCTTTTAAAACTTTTGGCCCAAATTAAATGATTATGGTGCTGCATGAATAAATAAAACAAATTGCATAATAAATAGCACAAGATTTTTATAGTGCTTCAGCCCTTTCTGGATTCCTACTCCACTTCTTTGAGTCATGAGCATAGGTTTCACTAATATCTTAATCAACCTGATCAAATACACATTGGTTTTACAATAAGCTCACCAACTAACTTACTAGTTTTCCAAGCTAACCAGAAACTTTCACAACCTGTTGGTTTTCCAAAGCTCACCAACAAACTTACACTTTTTCACCAAGTTCCCTACTTTCTTATCTCTATACATAAACACTAAGCACTCTGCTTGTGTTGTCGAACACTAAAATGAAGTATATAGATGAATGCCTCTTGCTTAGGCAGATTTGTATATAAATTCAAAATTCTAAGTAAAAGATTAAATAGTAAGAGTAAAAGATTCAAACTCCTTGATCGAGTAGAGATTTGAACTTGATAGCTCTGCCTGAGTTGTATCCATTGGAGTTGAACTTTTGGAGAAATATTTTGAATGCTCTTCATGTGATTAGCAAACTTCAAAAAATATTCAATTGGATTATTTTCTTCTGCTTCTGAATCTCTCTTTTATAGGTTGAGAGAGATTTTTCAGTTGGTGATCTTGGCAGACATTCAAACATTTGAAAACGTTTTTCATTACCTTCTCTTTTATCTAACGTCTGACTTTGTTGCCTTCTAGTATTAGTCTACTACTTCTATCATTGACTTTTTCAAATGTTCACTTTTTGTATTAGGTGTTCTGAAGAGACGAGTGAACAGTTGGTGACTGGATTGATTTTGGATTATCTGAATTATTTTCTTCAGATTTACAAAAGTAATTTTAATCCTACTCAGTTGCAACATTCATTTGCAGAAGTTCAGATTTTTTGAACTTATAATGTATTTAGAAAAGTTATCCAAAGCCTATTCAAACATCTCCAAATCATGACTTAACATCTCCAAAGCTTGGTTAACATCTCCAAAGATTGTTTGAATCTTTTTTGAAACTTGGCTTAAAGTTCTTTGAAGCATGTCTGTTTACTCTAAAGCATAGTTGACTATCTCCAAAGCTTGTCTTATTGTTTCCGAAGTGTCTTAGAACTTGTTTGAAAGATTCATGATTTTTTTGAAGCTTTTCAACTCTCTACGAAGCATGCTATAACTTATCCGAAGCTTCTTTGTGCTTTTTCCAAAGCATTGTTGATAATTTTGAAGCTCTCTTGATTATTTTTGAAAGATGCTATGACTTGTCCAAAGTAATCTTGATTATCTATAAAGTGCACTATAAGATCTCCAAAGCATTGAAAAAGACTCCAAAGTATCCATTAATATTTTTCGAAGTGTGCTTGTGCCAAGTTCGAGACTTCCTTTGAGAATTCTGAAACTTATTTTGCAGTTTTCTCTGAAGTGCATTGTGACAATTTTTGAAGCTTACAAAGACGATTCCGAAGTGTTCTTGAACATTTTCAAGGCTTATTATTTTTACTCACAAACTTGTCCAAAGCTTGGTAATTATCTCTGAATTTTCTCTACATTCTTTCTGAAGTGAATTACAACCACTCCGAAGTTGCATTGTGCCTTATCCAAAGTTTGTTGAGAGATTTCCAAAGTTTGTTAGGTTATCTCCGAAGTCTGTTGAGACAATTCCGAAGCTTCTCTGTAACATCTCCAAGCCATACTGCATTGATTCTAAAACAATATCTATTTTACTCTAAAGTTAATTAGGACATTGTTGAAGCAATCCAATCTTTTTTGAAGTGCATTAAAGTGATTCCGAAGTTGCTTCTTTTGACCCCAAAGCATGTCTTCAATGCTTTAAAAATTTTGTTTTCTTGAATTAAGTATATGTAAAGTTTATATACTTAATTTTGAAAAAGCATTTACCTCATATCTTACTTTTGTCATTATAAGGATTACATTCAAGTTGAATCGTTTAAACTTTCTGCAATATTCTTGAAAATAAGATGTAAGTACCTTAATGTTTCACTCATGCTTTCGCTTATCATCAAAACATACTTGGTTAAGAATGTTTCTCATCAAAATCAAACTAGATAACATGGTTCAATATTCTCCTCCTTTTTCATGATGACAAAACAATGAGTGATGTACCTTTCAAAACATGTCGGATCATAGATCTAATGCAACTAATTTTGTAGATATTTTAGAAAAATTTTTAATTTGTTAATTTAGATTAGATCCCCTTGAATTGATGCATATTTTTTTATAGAAATTTTATGAATATCAATAAATTTTTTCATACATCACTTTTTATGACATAAGTTTTATATCATACATTTTTCGTACATTTTTCTCCCCCTTTTTGTCATAATCAAAAAGGTGGAAACAAATATTAATAGTTATTTGCAATCATGTGCAAGAAATGCATATATATATATATATATATGTTGAACTATTGAAAAGTTACAATGTAGATACATTAGAGAAAATACGAAAAGTATTACATCAGAGAAAAAGGAAGAAAAAAATTTACAGCAGATCTATTTTGGTAGTTTGGGTTTTCTCTGATATGTCTTTAAAAAGACATCTTGCAAAGGTGGAAGTGATGGTTTGGGTTTAGAAGAAGATGGTTGGGGTGCAGAAGAAGATGGTTTGGGAGAGGGTTTGGATGTTCTAGGCCTTTTTGGTGGAGGAGGAGGGATAAAAAATGGATCCCATGGAACTACTATAGGAGGTTCATGTGTGTATGCAATGGATCCACAGCTATGAACATAAATGATATTAATTTTTTCTAGATATTTTGGATCCAACAGCTCAAGAAAGACTAGAGAAAGCCCTTTCATGAGAGCTTTTGTGTTTGCATTCAATTGAGCTCTATACTCCTCATGGTACAGTGTGATTTTCTCATAAGGAGTCTTCTTATGTTCCTTAGGAGGTGAAATTCTTGCTTTCCTCTTTGGTTTGGAAGTGGATGGCTATGAGAAAGAAGGCGACGGTTTTGGTTTTGGGATTGTAGGTGGCTTTTTGGTTTTGGTAGTGGAAGGAGGTGGTTTGCTAAGATTTTTGGCTTTTGAAGTAGATGAACAAGGTAAAAAAGGTTGACTCCAAGGTTTGGGCATTATCTGCCTTATCCTTTCTTGGATAGAAGGATCATCCATTTGAGGATATGGAAGAGATAGATTGTCACCATTTGCCTCCAAGTTGGAATTATTGTAGAAGTTGAATTCTTCCCTAGTGAGAATAAATAAGTTATGTGGTCCCGAGGGAGGTGGAAACTCTTTTCTAATAGGTTTTGACACTGGAAGTACTTGAAGGAGTTTTTTAGAGTACTTTTGAAGAATGAACTCTCTATCAGGAATTTAAATTTTGTGGCTCTTTGGAGTGAATGGAGGATTTGAAAGAACGATGATCCTTTGAAGAAATTTAAGATCCTCAAGTTCAGGAAATGAAAGGTCTTCATTGGGTAGATGAATATTCTGAGAAGAAAATATTTTAAAGACTTGAAAATTGATTGATATCATGGTAGCATACCCTTTCCCTATCATCCTAATTAGATTAGGTATTTGAAAGATATAATCAGGATTTTCATCAGTAATTTTCTTTTTGGAGGGAGGTAGATGATTTTTGGAGTAGCATTAGTCCACTCAGGTGGAATTTTCTCAATTCTTTTAGGAATTATTATTCCTCTTCTAACAAATTCCAACACTAAATCCATTGGATCTTCAAATGGTAATGGAATATAGGTAACAAAAAGTTGAGTGGTAGATCACCTATAATTTTCTATTATTGGAGCTGATGGTGGTGGTGATGCCAATGAGGTAGAAGATGGTAGTGATGGAGGAGTTGATGGTGGTTGTGGAAATAGAATGTATGAAATGATGAAATTCATATCAATAGGTTGACTTATGGGCTGAGCAACCTTTTTAATGGTAGTGGGTGATGCTGGATGAGGACGTGAAGGAAAAGACTCCATTGTTATTGGTGAGGTTGGTTTGGGTGGAGAGGATGGAAAGTGAGTTAGAGATTGATAGAAATGAGTTTGAGGTGGAGAGAAATGAGGTTAACCTATGAGTGATTCTGTCAGCTCTGAGAATCATTAAAAACATAGTAGTGGAATGGTTATGTTTCATTTCAATCATTTGAAGGAATAAGTTTTGAGTAAAATGTTCTATAATAGTTATTCTCTCTTCTAGGTCCTTTGTGAGAATTGGTGTAGTGGGAATTGAAGAAGTAGATGGTTGATCAGTATGAGATTGTCTAATGGGTGAAGGGGATCTAATGGGGGGGTGTGAAATGGTACTTCTGCTGCTGTTGTATCTTTATGTGCACTTTCTCTCAAAATTTCTTGCACAATATCTTCTATATCAACTCTTTGTTCATCTCTTGGAACATCTTCTATTTCTCAGCTTCTCTTAGTTTTTCTTTGCTAGAGAACTCTTCCATTCTTCCTATTGGTGAATTGCTGAACTCTTGTCTTTTAGTTCTTTCTTATTCTTCATGAAAGGGGTTTTCTGTCTTGGATTAGTAGCCTGTTCAGTAGCATCTCTTCTCTCTAGACTTTCATCAAGTCTGGATCCTTTTAACTGAGTTGCTCTTCTTGATCTTTTGCTGACCAAACCTTGTGCAGTATGCTGAAAGCCCATCCTTTTTAAAGATTACTCATCCAA
Source organism: Pouteria campechiana (assembly GCA_036873735.1). NCBI lineage: Eukaryota > Viridiplantae > Streptophyta > Magnoliopsida > Ericales > Sapotaceae > Pouteria > Pouteria campechiana. The sequence continues at coordinate 1,818 of JAYJMB010004408.1, read as the reverse complement.
TTTGCGAGTGTTTCTTGGAAGCTCTTCTTCTTCATTGGAGAGATTAACTCCTGCTTCCTTGATCAACTTGGTTAGAATCATACCATAAGGCAAAGGAAACCTTGTGATGCTCTTGATCAAGTGGATATGATCTATCATTAGTCTGGCCAAATTCAAATTTCTTCTATTCTTTAATACCCACATAATTCTAGCATCCTTTTCAGATATATCCCCTGTTGCTCCTCTTTTGGGGTTACGTTGTTTATAATAATGAGGTATGCTAGCCTGAGGTTTGCATTCAAGTGACTAGCATGCAAATAATTTTTTTTCTCATCTATCTTAGTTCAGCTAAGTCTGAAAATATCATTGCCCTTGAAGGCCATACAATCTCCTCTTCTTCTTTAGGGAGATTAAAGCAATTCCTTAAACTTTCTTGTGATAGTTCTATTTTTGTGTCTCCAATTCATGATCTTTCTATTCTGGTGTTGAGATTACAGATTAAAGTCCTCACCAATACCAGATATAAGCTATCTCTATAACTAACATAGGCATCCCAGCCTTGATATTTCAACCATACTAATACTTCAAATTGTATTCGAAATGCTCTAAAAATGAAATCTTTCCTATGATTATTCTTCTCTCCTCATACTTGTTTGAGAACCTAGAATAATTAGATGAGCTATTTTGGAAGATTACCTCTAAAGTATCAGATTCTCGCCATGTCTTCTTAGTTGTCCTCTTTGGTGGAAGGTTTTCCCTTTCCTTTCTCTTGCTTTCTGCACCTTTTATTTTTGTCATTTCTACAGAGGGCTCTAGGTTTTTGGAGAGGAAAATGGGATTTTCTGGAGAAGGCAAGAAGGTGGAATGACTGAAATGAGAATGAGATTTGAAAGAAGCTGGAAGATGGACCATCTTCTCTAAAGGAGAGATTTCTAAGGTTTGGAGAAGAGGGTTTAAGTTTTTTGGAGAGGTTTTAATGATTCTCTGCATTAGATTTGTTTTAAAAGAAAATATTTTTGAAACAAAAATGTGTTTTGGCTTCTGATATTCTGAAAGGGTCTTTTGAAGAAGATTGATTTTTAATTTTGGATATGAAGATCTCTGAAATACTAATGATATGAATTCTGAAAGGGATCCTTTAAATAAAAATGTTTGATCTGAAGTTTTGGATATTCCAAAGAGTTGCTTCAGAGAAGTTTGTTGTTCTTTGGATACTTTAGTTTGGGCTTTCGGAGACTTTTAATGAGGTTTCAGAGATTTTTGTTTAAGGCTTCAAAAATTCTGAAGAATGAAACCTAACTTAACTCCGAACCTTGTAATCTAGATTATGGTTTTTAGTGTGCTCATTAACTATCCTTTCGATCTACTAAAAGTATTATTACCAAGGTAGATGAATGAATATGCGTTTATGTACTTTTTATTTTACATTTTATATAGGTGGATGCTTAACTAAAATTTTAGAGATTAAACATGGGATCTTTGAGATTTTCTACAAATCAAGTTCATTACAAAAGAGAGAATGATCAGTCAAAGGAGTCCATTACAGTTTATTTTCTGAAGGAGCAAATAAAATAGTTAAAGGTGGAACTAGTTTATGCTAGAGGATCCAACCAAAATGCTGATCGACTTCTGACAAAGGGATGTGCAACATATGATAAGGTAATGGAGCGCATGAAGAAGCTTGAAGAAGAATTGGCAGAGGCTAATCAGTGTATTGAGGAGCTAGAAGCTGTAGTAGATGTTCTTGCTGATTAGTTGAATATTTTTTGTTGTAATAAAGATGTTATTATGAATATTTTATTTTAATGAATTGTGCATTTTATGCACTTGGATCTAGTA
>JAYJMB010004407.1:0-12997 GCA_036873735.1 Pouteria campechiana | reverse complement strand
GCAAAAGATGAAGTATTAGGTGCAAAAGATGAAGTATTAGGAGAATAAAATATGACATTTTGCATTCTCATCAGTGGTTCAACAAGTACAGTAGTTGATGAAGGAATTTGCACACCCCACTCTTGAGATATCATCTTGGTGCATTGTCCTAGATGATAATGCCAAGAATTATGAGCTAATATATATATATATATATATTATTATGCTTCATTCTTTTCATGGTGTTGCTATAAGAGATCCTTTATCTTTCATGTGTGGTTTTTATGCAACTGTTTAAACTTTTCCTTTGTAGGAATTTAAAAAGGATTAGTTGTGTACGAGATGCTTTCCATACACCTTGAAAGATGCAGCAAAAACTTGGTTTATGTCATAGTCTCCTGGTTTACTAAACACTAGGTTGCAGTTTATAATAAATTCATCAATAAGTTTTATTCTCAAGCAAAAACTACAAAACTGAGAGGTAAGATAGCAACTTGCTCAGATGGAGGGTAAGGTATTCCATGAGGCTTTGGAGAGATTCAAAGTACTACTTATTTAATGCCCTCATCATCGTTATCATTTTGAGTTGCTAAACCAATTTTTCTATGATGGATTGACACAACCATACCAAGCTATGGTTGATAATGATACAAAGGAGCAATGGGACAAAAGACCCCAGAGGAAACTTATGATTTGTATGAGATGCTTGGGATAAATTTATAGTAGAAAAGTGTTAGAGGTGAGACTAGGAGTATTTATGAAGTGAAGATCTAACCCTGAACTTGCTATACAGGTGTCAAAGCTTACAAAGTAGATGAAGATGATGTGCACCATGATGATAAACCAGAAATAACCTGTTCCTAGTGAGGTATGTTCAATTTGTGGTATTTCTGGTCACTCACATAATGTGTGTCCTTCTAGTCAAGTTTTGTAGATATTTTGGGACAAGCCAACACAATGAACTTCTACAATTAGCAACCTCATAATGTTCCATACTCTAATACCTATAACCTAGTTGGAGGAGAATTGGAATCAAGCTGGAATTTCATTTCAACTAATAGAACCTACCTTGGAAGAGACTTTGCTCAGATTTATTAAGGCAAGCCAAATTCAATAGCACAATAATGAATTGAGATTCTAGAACATTTAGGTCTCTATAAAGAAAATTGAGACACAGATGGGGCAGGCAGATTGTAGAGGCAATTCAAAGTCATGTCCCTGGAAGTCAGGACATTGCAAAAGCTAGTGGTGTCATGGAGCATGTTTTAGCTATTGATATTGTATCACAAGAGAAATCCAGTGATATGATTGAAAATTTTAATGAGGATTCACCAAGGGAGGATGTCAATGCCAAACTAGAACTAAAGAAATTGCAAGATTAGCCAAGATATGTATTTTTGGGCTATGATTCAAATTTTCAAGTAATTATTTCTTCTTCTTTTGTAGGTTTAGAGGAAGAAAAGATATTGCAAATCCAAGACTATGAAGTGAAACTCAATATTATTAAGGAGATGAAAGTGATCAATGAGATCAATTATTACATCAAAATTGATATAGGGGATGGAAACGTTGAAGAATTTTCAGAAAAGTCCATGAAGGCATTGAAAGTAGTATTGGTCTATGGATATGATTTCAATGATGTTAAATTAATCAATTACGTTTATCAATCTAGAGAATAAGAAAAAATGTACAAGTCAATACCAAGATTTAAAGAACCTAAGCACCGAAAAGCCAAAATCAACCTCAAAGATGTTGAGTAAAGAAGAAGATAGTCAAACTAAAGACTATAAATTAGAACTACTTCTCATTCCTTCTCTTTTAGGATTTTTACTTCTTTTTATTTTCTTTTGGCTTTAGTCCTTATTGTTTTTCTTAATTGCAGATAACCCTTTCTTGAGGCTATGCAACAAAAAGTTACTTTCAACCATTAGAAGCAACTTTCATCTACCATCAAAGGAGAGTATCCCCCACAAGGAAGTTTCTTTCCCCCTTATATATTTTTTCTTTTAAACATTGAGGAAAATGTTTAGTTTAAGTTTGAGATTGGGGATTGTCATTTTATTTTTTTTGGGCCAATTTTTTGAATTTAGGTATAATTTTCTCAATGAGCTTCACTTTTGATGATGTAGCTAAGAAGATTTGAGAACAATAGTGTGAAATTATTGAAATGGAATGAGTTTGATTGATTCCCTCTTGATGATCATTAATGTATGCTTAGTTTTTATTGCAATTGCACATGATTTAGAAGTAAGGAGAGGTGCTACCTTGTTATTTAATGATTCTTGTGATAAGTTTTTATTTTTCATGAATGATGAATTTTTTATTGAATAACTTATCCTATGATCATGTAAAGTGTATGTGGATTAGTTTGATAAAGTTGCAAATTTAGTAACATATTTTGGTTAACATGAGCATGCTAGAACTTATTTGATTATCCCTCAAGGAAAAATTCAAAATAATATATTTATTTGGAAATGATTTAGGCATTCTTTGATCAGTTTGAGCCTTTCAATCTAACCTGAAGTTAACCTGGTACATCATTATCACTAGTATCCCCATTGAGACTTAGTGAAGGAATGGCATATGCAAAGTATGTAAAAGACCAATATTCGACTTTTCTTTCTTTATCCTCATTGTCCAAACCTTTTGAGCTTGAAAAAATCATGCTTGGCCTTTTAAAAGACATTTTATGCACATGGTTGTTAAAGAGGTATGAGAGAGCAAAAAAACATAAGTTTGGGGCTATTAAAAAGAAGAAAGCCAAAAGAAATAAAAGAATAAAAGGAAAGAAATCAATAAGGATTCATCCTTCAAATGGGGGGGATCACATCCCAATGAACTCAAACGAAAACAAGTTTGGGGGTGTGGTAGTGATACAACCCATAATAAGAAAAGAAGGAGATAAAAAAAGATAAGAAGAAACAAAAAGTCAATAGAGTGAACATTCAAGTGCAATTCACTTATAATCTCTTACTTTGTGAAATCCTTATACCTTTCTTTATCAGCCAAACCCATGGCCATGTTACAAGCTTAACAAATACTTATTGATCTAAGTGGATAGAGTTATCAACATTAGTGAAGAGGGATTATAAAAAGCAAGCTTATGGATGCTTAGTGGAGATCATTAGAATCACTGGTTTGCATATTGTTGATTGAAAAGCATTCATGTAGCATGAGATTAACAAAATACAAAAAAAATTCTCATTTCATGAAAGGGTTGATAAAGCATGAGTTCATGAGGTTACTTGGCTAGTGTCTTGATTGATTTCTAAGTTATGTATACATGTGTAATCCATTTGGCATGTTAGTGATTGTTTAGGAGAGAGTATTCATGATGTTTCATGATTTTATGGTTACTATTTTGCTCAAGGACAATCAAAAGTGAAGTTTGAAGGTATTTTGATAAGCTTATATTTATCATATGTGAGATAACTACATTTATATTTTTTGGTTCTTAATTGACATGATTTCATTAGTTGATATTCATTCGATTAAATATTGCACTTCATAGAATTAATTTGTGAAGTAGGAATCAAAACTTATCTAAACATAATTGAATAAAGAAGTTGTAACTTATAGGAAATTTTTGAAATAGATGGAGGCCTATTTGGAGAAATTTCTCAACATTAAATTTGTATCCCTTTTTCTTATCTTTCCAACACACTAATAATCGCATGATTTTGACATCGAATAACAAAGTTATGGCTAAAATACTAAAGCTAATCTTACATATATAGTTTAGGCGCCTCAACACCCAAGTTGCTGCCTATGTGATGTCCCAAATAGGGATTTGAGCACTGCAACCCCTGAATTGGAACCACAGTGCCCAAAAAGTGTGAAACTATTATATTTTGAGTAAATTATATTGGTCCCATTTAGCTGGTAGCTCAAGAGGGGGGAGTGAATTGCGCTTTTAAAATTTTTGGCCCAATAAAATATAGTGCTGAAAAAGAGCATAAATAAATCACATAACACAATGACATGGGTATTTTTATAGTGGTTTAACCCAACTTGGTACCTACTCCCCTCTCTGAGTTAGTCTCTCTACTACACTCAGGTTCCGCTACACTTGATTAGCTAACTCTGATCAATGTACACTTGTTGGTTTTCCTGAGTTCACCAACAAACTCTTACAAACTTTAGTTTTTAGAGCTCACTAAAATTCTTACAATCCTCCTAGCAAGTCTAACTATTTTTTGTAATCAATACAAATAAATAACAAGACCCTTACATGTTATAATAGAAACCTTAAAAAGGTATATAGAAATGAATGCTTCTTAAATAGGCAGATTGTACAGAAATTGATAAAGAAATAAATAAAGATAAGCAATTAGGGATAGATAGTTCACACTCCTAAAAGTTAATGAAGTAATGAGCTCTGATTACTTGTATCAAAGTTCAGTGCATTGGAGTTGAAATCTTTGGAAGAAAACTTTAATGATAGAGTAAATGCTCTCTTGATCATGTATCTAACTCCCCTAATTATTTTCAACCCTTTGAACGTCCTTTGATTACTCCTTTTATACTGAGATTCAAAATTTTCCTATTGGAGAAGACAATGTTCATTAAATATCAGTGAATGTTCAAATTTTTGACTGTTAAGAGTGTTCTCGTAACTTTAGACCATCTAAAGTAAAGACTTTAGCACATCTGGAATGACGGAGAACTCTATGAGTGACACTTCTTTGGAAACTCTTAAGTTGTCATTGCTTTGGAGTTGATGCTTCTTTAGACCATCTGAAGAATACCTTCATACAATCTGAATTGAAGAAAGATGCTGCATTGCGAATGACTCTATCTACTGCCTTTGGAACAGTGCTTTTACATGTCTAAAGTAAAGCTTCAACACATTTGATTGATGTGAATTACTTAGTTGTACGCCTTTGAACTTCAACACTTCTAATGTTAGCTTGGGTACATTTGAAGTGACGCTTCAACACATCTAAAGTTGTCCTTTGTGACATCTAAAGTTTGGGACTTAGCCAATTTCAAATGCTTCTAGTTTGTTTCTTTAGTGACGCATTGTAAGCATGTTTCAAAATGTCTAAAGTGAATCTTCAAAATGTCTAAAGTGGATTAAACCTTAAGCATCGCAACTTCATGCTTCAGTGCATCTAACCTACATTGCACACATACTTTAGCACATCTGAAGTATCATTAGCACTTCAACGCTAAGGCTTCATTCTTTAGCACTTCTGAAGTTGATCTCTGAGCATTTGAAGCAGTTTTGGAACTGTTTTAACATCTACACTTTGGCATTTGAGTTTGTTTACTGCAGCAGCATATTTAGCAAAGTACATCTGAAGTAACTTTGAAGGTCATGTTTCACGCTAGACATATCCCTCAACTATAGTTTCACCTTGAAGCTTAGATCTCACATATGAAACACTTCTGAAGTTGTTTTAGACTTAGTTTATATAACTACAACCTTCATTCTTCAGACTCTTTGAGCTTCTTCATATTTTGAATTTATTCCTCATTATTTCAAACATATCCCAGTACTTTGGAAATCCTCTTCTAAGTTCAGGGTCATTCTTGCTTGAGCATTACATTATTTTCTTACTTTTCAAACTGACCGTGGTGGATCTTATCTTTGATATAAACATGAATATGTTGTCCCCACATATGGAGTTACTTTGGTTAATCTAATTTATACATTAACCACTACACACTTGGGAATGTAACTAATAGTAGCTTAACCACTTCACTCACAAGTTTTTGCTCATCATCAAAACTTAGTTGATTAATCACATTCATCATCAAAATCAAGCTAATTAAAAGGGTTAGGATCAACAATTTGCATATTTTGTGTGCAAAATTCAGGTTCTAATCTGTGTGGAAGTGCAAGCAAACCCTAATTTGGGTTATTTAGAGAGGATTACATGTCTAAAATAGCTACAAAACAAGCAAGGAGAGAGAGAGGAGACTTTTGATAAAGAGAGATTTTCGTAATGGAAGCAGGGGAGCAAGAGAAGAAGAGAATCAAGTCATGAAACATGCTAATCATAAAGAGTGTTCTTTTTATTTCTCTCATCAATTAATTTTCTTTTTCTAGGATGATGATCTAGCCCTCATAGATATTCTATGTCAATTAAGGATGTTGGTTAATCAATTCAATATTATCTTGTTTCATTGATTGTGTTTATTGCAAAAGTTTGATTTATTTAATTGCTTGATCACTAACTTTATGAATTGTATTGATTGTCTGAGATATGGTTATGGTAGACACCTTATGCTAAACCATGTAATAGCTCTCTTGAATGAATGAATAGATGGTTATGGTAGTTTCCTTATGTTAAATTATTCTATATAGTTCTTTAAAGTTCTTATGATTTTAATGGATTTTCTATCTCAATTACACTACACACCATAGGTAATTAGATGGTTGAAAATACTTAATTTCAATGCAGACACCTAATGATAATAATCATAAATTGGATAGAATGAACCTAAGATAATGAATTGAAGCTAATATCCCAATGACATAGGATATAAGTGAGTGGTGAAATTAGATCCTTAAACTCTTACATCCTGACAAGTTTCTCTTTTAGTATTTACTTTTGTTGCAATTTTCTGATATCCCTAGAATTTGATTTACTTAATTTTCTTTTCATCTCATTGATTTACGATTGTCTAATTGATAGTAACTAGGTTAATTTGAATTAGTTTGATCAATTCTCTGTGGGTTCGACCTTTATTTTTGCACACTATACTTTGGTAGACTTGTACACTTGCGAGGAATTAGAATTTGACCATCAAGTATCTCATTTCTTTAAAATCACTAATGCTCTCAAGGACCTAGAGAGAGAAATTTGAAATTTTGAACTGGTTATGAAGATTTTAACAACACTTCTTGAATCTTTGAATCAAAAGATCACTATAAGAGAAGAAGCTAAAGATTTGAATGTGCTCAAAGTCGATGATCTAATCAGCTCACTAATGTCTCATGACTTGATTAAAAAAAGGGAAGATCTAGCCAAACAAAAGAAAACAATGGCCCTTAAAGCCACAAAAGAAAGTAGTAGTGAGTCAAACTCATAGACTAAGGATGAAGTGTCCATGCTAGCAAGAAAGTTTAGAAATTTTGTGAGAAGCAACCGAGCTAGCAACTCTAAAAGGCAACCCAAAACTTATGAGAAGAAAAGAAGAAGAAAGACAAATCTGCCCAAATGCGTCAAGTGTGGAGGCATCGGACACATGATTGTTGTATGTCTAAATGAAGAAATAGTGGACCTTAATGAAAATGAAGAAAGGAGAGAAAAAGTAAGGAAAGAAAAGAAATTCACAATACCTTCAAGAAATATAGCTAAAGGGATGTATGTGAATGAAGATGAGTCCTCCAGCACTAGTTCAAGTGAAAGAGAAGGCAAGGAAGTGAGGAATCTAGCAATAATCTACTGCATGGCTCACATAGAAAATTCTTATTACTTTTCCAATTCTGATTTCTCAAGCTCTATTAGTGAATGCAATAGGTGTGATGAGCTTGATGAATTACAACAATCATATGACTCCCTTTTTAATGAATTTGAGATCCTTTGATAGAAATTCACACCAAAGAAAAGACATTTTGATGCAAATGTTAAAGTGAATGCCATATTAGTTGAAAGGAACCTAACTCTACAAAAAGAAGTTGGGAAATTAAAGAAAGAGATAGAGATACTAAATACGATATTGAAAAAAATTCTCCAATCCTAGACAATCTGTAACCTCCTATGAATGACTAGATAGAAAAGCAAAAGAGAACTTGGATGTGAAGGATCTAGTGGTTATGAGCCACAAGAAAACAAAAAGTTTGGTGGATGGACTACGGTTATGAACCTCACTAAAGAGAATGAAAATTGTCCCTACATTAGAAAATGCATAGGACACTTGTGGGTTAGAAAATCAGAAACATACAATGCACCAAATAGAATCATCAATAAATGTCATTTCTGCAATACAGTGGGACACAAGATATATGATTGCTATTTTAGAAAATTATAGAAAAAAGGTCCAAAATTAACATGGAAACCCAAGGAATGTGCACAACCCTCTTTCACACATAATGTCAATGACAAAAATGGACTCACTACTTGGGTACTAAAGAGCTAAAGTGTATATCTATCATTGTATTTATAATCAAGTCTTAAAGCCACTACAAGGAATAGTTAGTTCATGGGCAATGACTACTTGAGACATATGACTAGAAACAAAGAACTCTTCAAGGAATTGAAGCCAGTCAACGGAGGAATAGTTGAATTTGGAAACAATGACAAAGAATTTATCAAGTCTAAATGTAAAATTTATGGGTTGTTTAATGTATGCATTAAGGATATTTTATATGTAGATGGTCTTAAACATAACTTACTAAGCAATAGTCCAATTTGTGATGGAGGTCACAAAGTCATGTTTGAGTCACCCACATGCAATGTATATGATGCAAACGACAATCTTGTGTTCAATAAAAAAGGGCACAGAAATATTTATTTGGTTCATCTAGATGAAATCACAAGGAAAGTGCCTTATTGTAGTTAACGATGACCATGGTTGTAGCATATGAGAATGGGATGCATAAATATGTCAAAATCAAATCCCTATGGAAGAAAAACTTAGTGAATGGTCTATCAAAGTTAAAATATGAAAGGATCATATTTGCAAAGCTTATCAAATTTCTAAATAGATTGAAGTGTTATTTCCAATAAAGAATGAAGTGTCCACATCTAGATCTCTGGAGTTATTAACATGGATCTATTTGGACCATTTGGTATTTTAAGTCTTGGTGGTAAGAGATATGTGTATCTCATAAAAGATGAATACTCTAGATTCATTTCGCAAACAAGGATGAGGCTTTCTCTATATTTTCCACATTTTTGAAGCTTGTCTAGAATGAGAAGCAGTTGTTAATTGTATTAATAAATAGTGACCATGGTGGTGAATTTGAAAATAGAAAGTTCGTTAATTTTTGTGAAGATAAAGGGATTCATCATAGCTTCTCAGCCCTTAGAACCCCATAACAAAATGGAATTGTGGAAGGAAGAATAGGACAATTAAAAAATGGTAAGAACCTTGTTCAATGAAAGTAAATTATCTAATAGATTCTAAAAAGAAGTAGTTAATTGTAGTAGCATGAACTAGAAATGGCAAAGCAAATTTTACAGTTTGACGAATGTTCTAGTTCGGACAGCACAAGTAGGGAACAAAAAAACATCCTCACCCGACAGAGGCAGCAATCTCTACTCATCTTCTCTAAGTCCGGCGAGATCCGAAACTGACCTGTGATCATTCGTTGTCAACGACTTTGCCAGTCGGGCCACACATCAATGCCCTTGTCCTTCGAATGATGGCGGAATGGTGGGGTAGTAGGCTGGATCTCCCCCATGGCATCCATCAAGAGTGGCTAAGGAAATACGGGCACGTGCCTTCAAATCAAGACCAGAAACGCTGTCTATGTTAACGCTTATTGCGGATGTCCTGACACATCTGCGGAGCCGCTTACGAAGATGCTGCTGATGCTCTTGCGGATCCGCTCACGAGGATGCCGCTGATGCTCCAGCGGATTTGCTGACGAGTACGCCGCTAATGCTTCTACGGATCCGCTTACGAGGACGCCACTGATGCTATTGCAGATCCACTCACGAGGACGCTGCTGATGCTCCTGTGGATCCGCTCATGAGGACGCTGCCAATGCTCCTGCGGACCCGCTTACACCGCTAATGCTTCTGCGGAGCTGCTCATGAGGATGTCGCTGATGCTCCTGCGGAGCCGCTTCCGAGGACGCCACCGATGCTGCTGCAGAGCCACTTACGAGGATGCTGCCGATGCTCCTGCGGATCCGCTTATGCCGCTAATGCTTCACGGATCCACTTACGAGGACGCCGCTGATGCTCCTGCAGATCCACTTAAGAGGATGCTGCCGATGCTCCTGCGGACCCGCTTACGCTGCTAATGCTTCTGCAGCGCTTACGAGGATATTCCTCCAGATCCGCATACAAGAATCAGCGAGTGCTCATCTCAGGCATCATGCCGCAGATATCATATCGCGCACAGAGCCACGTGAGGAGCTCTCCATCTAGGCAATTTGGCAGCTCCATCGGCCATCGGTGGTGAGCGGGGAATGGAAGTCTGAGCCCATCCCGCTCGACAGCTAGAAGGTTACAGTGGCAGCATTGCCGGCAGCGAGGAAGAAGGCCACCCTATCCTGCATCTTCCGGCGACCAAAGGCAAGCATCTGGCATGGCAAGGGGTTGTCTAGCATCGGCGCGACACCGGAGGCATCATGGCTGAAACAAATCAACCATCCGATGGTTGGACTGCGGCATCGCAATGCGATCCGTGGGTAAAATCGATGGGTTTTTTCGCATATGGCTGAATTCGCCAGCGACCAGGAAGGACAATCTGGCGCGGTAAGATCAGCACCGGCATCGTAACAGCAACATCAAGTCCTAGAACGGAGCAGATTAATCGGTCGGTGGCAACGTCGCTCGACAGCGAGGAAGCAAGGCATACTAGCGTCCTGTTCTTTACCTCCCGGCCACCGGGGTCAAGGACCCAATGCGGCAAATGGCTGTCGAAGATCAGGACATTGACCAGAACATTGTTGTCATAGTGGATTGGTCGATCGATGGTCGGACCTTGGAATTACAGCGGCGACTTGCGGATGAAACGACGGCCGTTTAAGCATCTTTTGAGATTTCCAGCGACGGGAAAGGAGGATCGACGGCAGCAGCACCGCACTAAAATCAGAAAGCGATCTTCGATTTTTTGATTATCATGGATTACCCGATGGACGTTGAACATCGCCGGTGGAAAAGACGCTGATGCGTCTTCGATTTCACCTCTCCCACCTGAATCCATTTGTCAACGGCGGTTTAGCTCGCCAGACAAGCGATGATCGTCAGTGGTGAAATGGCAGTGAGGGTTGCGGCGAGGCATCAGAACATCAACGACAAAGGGACAACCCACCCCGAAGCAGCCATGGAATCGATTTGCCCTGCATTGTCACTGACGAGCCTTGCAGATAGGGTGTTTAGCCGAGCAGCTATCGTCGAACTCCCCCTGCCAGTACTGACGTGCCATGCAGATGCTGACGTGTCGTGCAAATAGGGTGTGTTAGCCAAGCATCCATCATCGATCTCCCCATATCATTGCTGACGTGCCATGCAGACAGGGTGGGTTAGTCGAGCAGCCATCGTCGATCTCCCCATGCAACTGCTGACGTGCCATGCAGACAAGCTGGGTTAGTCGAGCAGCCATCGTCTAACTCCCCATGCCACTGCTGATGTGACATGTAGACGAGGTGGGTTAGTTGAGCAGCCATCATCAACCTCCCCATGCCACTGCTGACGTGCCATGCAGAAGAGGTGGGTTAGCTGCGCAGCCATCATCGAACTCCCCAAGCCATTGTTGACGTGCCGTGCAAATGCTGACATGCCATGCAAATAGGGCGGGTTAGCCGAGCAGCCATCGTCGATCTCCCCATGCCACTGCTGACGTGCCGTGCAGACGAGGTGGCATGGCTGTGCAGCCATCGTCGGTCTCCCCATGCCACTGCTGACATGTCATGCAGATGAGGTGGCATGACCGCATAGCCGACGCCTACGAAGATGAGCAGCGGATGATGTGGCACAATCCGATGCGCTACGCGATCAGGGACTGTCCGCCTTCCCCAAAATGCCCCCATCGTGGAGTTGGAATCCCCAGGATGCCCCCATGGTGGAACTAAAATTCCCAAAATGCCCCCATGGTGGAGCTAGAATTCCCAAAATGCCCCCACTGGTGAAGCTGGGCATATTTCCAAGCGTTCCCCAAAATGCCCCCATGGTGGAGCTAAAATTCCTAAGCTATTCTCAGAGGACCTAGAGCCTATAAATACCCCTTCTCTCTTCTCGACAAAAAAACCAACGGAAAGACGATGATGAGAACCGAGAACTTGGAGAAGGAGTTCGAAGAGTCTTCAAGAGGCAGGTGCCTCGCTTGACGTCGGTGGCCATTGGCCACTCGTAACCTATCTGGTGCATGAGGGCACTTTGCTGTAGCCCCACCATAGTACATACATGGGTCCCACCCATGCTATAGTAATGGTGGGCCCCATATGGCTAATGGAAAATAGGATAACATTGATTTAAACATCCTCAACGCATTAAAACCTGTTTAAATCCTGATTAAACCACATAACCACCCCATAAATCAGGAGATTAATGATGTCATCTAAGAACTATCATTGACACTAATCACTGTCATTAATGTTAATCATGATTAGGCTTAATTAACTCATAAAGTGTAATTAGGCTTAATTCATGTAATCTGGATCTTCGATCTCTCACAGTATAAACGGCAGAGATCGCCCGCTTGTAGTTTTCCACGGAGTATTGGAAAACACCACTCATCAAGTCATTCAAAAGCCTAAGTCTAGGACCGAGTCACTGAGTCATGACTCATCAAGTCAAACCTTAGCGACCACCAACCATCAAGTCATTCAAAAGCCTAAGTCTAGGACCGAGTCACTGAATCATGACCCACCGAGTCAAACCTTAGCATGTACTGTTCATCAAAGCAACCTAACCCAGTTAACCTGGCCCACTCTTCCTAAGCTTCTCATGGATAATTAAGAGAGCCGAGCTAAACCCAGTTAACTTGGCCCATTCTTCCTAAGCTTCTCATGGTCAATGAGAGAAGGCTTAACCAAATCTATGTCACCTATTTTCTTCTGATCTCTTTCAGGTCTAAACAATAGAGATCACCCAGTCCTGAGTCCTTTTGGGATATGCCAATTGGGTCATAAAACATCTGCTGTCTCTATGGTTTCTTACAGTCTAAACAATAGAAATCACCCAGTCTTGATTCCACCCAGGACAAACCAATCGGATCAAAATGCCCATTTTCTAGTTGACCCAGTGTCTAGCAGCCTAGTCTAGAACCGTGTCACCTCATCTGCCCATTGACTTGAGGCAATCTCCTAAATATAAAGTCATCGCAATGTGCTCGGTGATTCCGAAGATAGCACACATCTATTTTGAGAGAGAGAGAGAGTGTGTGTGTG
>JAYJMB010004406.1:0-56229 GCA_036873735.1 Pouteria campechiana | reverse complement strand
CTTCGATGTGTAATTAGTACATCCCTATACCCTGGCTTTGAATGTTGCTAGGTCTAGAGTAGCTTTACTGTCGCTCTTTATGGTACCTCACCCTCATTGTAACACAAGAACCACAGGTTCACCACCCACATTCATTGAGGAAATCAAGTATACTCACGAGTCAAGGTATCACTACCCAATTTTACAAATCATGGATTTCATAAGCATTACATTACTTTTATGCCACCAAAGGCTCATGCGAACAATTACAACATGCTACCCAAGCATGTCAACACCTCACAAGTGTCATATCATATCATAACCATGCCACCCAGGCATGGCGACACCCCACAGGTGTCACATCATAACATGACCATACCGCCTAGGCATGGAGACACCCCACAGGTGTCACATCATAACATGACCATGTTGCCCAAGCATAGCAACACCCCATGGGTGTCATATCATATAACAACCATTCCACCTAGGCATGGCGACATCCCATGGGTGTCATATCATATCATGACCATGTCACCCAGGCATGGCTATGATGCCTTGGGATTTTGAGGTATGAGTAAATTTATTTCTTTGGTTTGGGAATGAATTGTACAGGTGTGTACATTGAAATTTCAAAGAAATTATAAATATAACTTGATATAATAATGAGGATTTTTCTTATTTAATTGAGGGAATTAGTTATACATTTTAATGTCATAATTATGGGGAAAATAGTGGCTAAAAATATGAGAAAATGGAAAGGAGAAGAATGAAGAAAAAGAGGAGAAAAATAAGAAGAGAGACAGGGCAACAGGTCGAGCATTGCAACACCCAAATGAGGGCTACAGTGGTAATTCACGAGGCGGCAGGCGGAGGCATCCAGCAATGTGGGAGCTATGGTGCCTGATTCCACTATGTTGAGGTGGAGCACTAATAATCCATCTTTCTAAAGTTCTCCACTAGCTAATTTAGCCCCATTTCCATTTTCCCAACCCTCCCACACATCCCAGCCTTTAAAGCTTCCAAATCTTTAGAAAAATTCAGCAAATTTTAGTGGAAAAAACATTGGTTGAGCTGATTACGACTATCCAGAGCAAGGAAAATACTAAATTCCAATTGTTGGAGCAGTAGAGAAAGGAAGAAAATTTGGGAAACTTTCTAAAAGGGAAGTTTTGTTGAAATTAGTGGAAGAAAGCCAAGAGGTGAGTGATTTCCTTTACTAATTAGAAACTTTTGCTAATTAAATCTTTGAGATATAGCTTATGAAATGGGTTTTGTGAAGACCTAGTGTTTTAGAAGGTTGGAAATTGAAGTAATGGAATTGTGGAGCATGATATGGTTGTAATTAGTGTTAAAGATGGTATTAACTATGTTAAAACATGATTTTGTGTAGTTAAAAAGGAAATCCATCTATTGCACTTGGCCAAAATTAGGTAATTTAAAAGATGCAATTTATTGCTTAATGAAATGACATTAAGAGAAGTAAAGTACAATTAGCCATTGCTGCTACATTCTTAAGTGCCCCTTAATTGGATCTAGATCAGGTAGTCAGATAAACCCTAGAAAGGGCTAATTTCTAAATTAGAGCTAAAGCCTAAATTAATTTATTCTAAATGTATGGAGATGGTAATGACATATGCATTTTGAATGTAGGACTCTTGGACTATAGATCTGAACTTGGATTTCCAAACTTAAAGCTAAAGGGGGTGTAGTATCCGCATAACGGTAAGTAATTTTCAATTTCTTATGTAATTGAGTTTGAATTTTCATGAAAATGTATCAGGGCACTATACTGAAATTACCTTTGAGGTTTGCCGCATAATGGTTTGAACAATGTACATGGTTATTGCATAATGTTTGAGAATAATAGGATTGGTGTTTTCTTGTGATCATTTTGACAATTGAATGTCATGACATGGGCGCATAGTATGATTTGATATAGCACTATGTGAGACTGCATTAGGAATCATATCATGAATCACAAAGATTGCATTGGGTGAGTTAACAAGACATATGTGTAAGTATTCCTGGAAGACATGAATGCCTGGAAGGCACTCATATAGGGTTAGTACCTATGAGTACAGACATGTTGAGATAGCTATGCTTTGACACCTATGGGGTGTGGATGCGCCTTAGTGGCGTGATGGCCTGTATCGCTTGGATATGTAATAGCTTGGCTTGGATGCCTAGGTAGCTAGATACAATGTGATACTTTTGGCTTGTAGAGGCCCGGATGGCCAGATACGATATGATGTCTGTGGGGTGTGGAGGCATAGATTGTCTAGCTATGTGACTTGCCTAATTACCTCATTAGGTGCAGATGGTGAACCTATGACCCTTATGGAGCAATGAGGGCGGGGTGCCATAGATGACAGTAAGAGACTGTCTTGGGCCTGGCAAGATTCGTAGCTAGGGATACAGGAAGGGCCGAGAGCACATTGAAGAAGGAAAAAGAGTCATGTCTTTACATTTGGAAAGATAGAGGGAAACTAGTCAGGGTGATATGGCATGATGGTTGAAGTGATGAGGTATTGTGTCATGGACATTGACATTATTGCATTATCATGAAATGCAACATGTAATTGAACTACATATGTATAAGCCATGGTTATTATTTCGAATGTTTACTATTTTAATTCTGTTTTACCGCTTTATCTGCTTACTGAGTTGGTCAGACTCATCCTATTTGGTTTATTCTTTTTTAGTTGACAAGCCAGAATACAGAGCCCAATATGAGGTTGGGGCTCATGATTGGGATAGGCTATGACTCCATATCCATTTATTAGTTGCTATTATACAAATTTATTTATTTATTGACATTATTGTGATGTATATAAGTTGTAAATTTAATGATTTGGACAAGTTATGTATATATTAAGTCGTGTATGAGTTAATTTTGCTGGCATGTCATTATGATAGGATGAAGGTATAACTTTTTGATAACTGCCATCATAATGTGACTTTCAATTCTTGGGAAAAGTGTGGTTGTATGTCATAGTATATGGTGTGGACATAAGTTTAAAGGATAATTGGTTGTACAGGTGTCACACCCCACCTAAGGGCCTATGTGTTTTAACCATTACCCTATAATTTTCCCATTTTTATGATAAATTTGTTGCTAAAAAATTGGTATAGTCTACCCTAAATAATAAGGATCTATGCCTATTCAATTATTTAACATAACTATAAAGTAATTACACAACCATATAACACACATAGCTGGCCATAAAACATACCCACAGCTCCCTAGAACTGCAGTTACACTGTGATGGCAAAAGACATAACTGGAATAACAACCCATCCACAATATCATGAATATTTATCTATTTGATCTTCCAAAAATATTTTGATTATACATTATTTGAAATATTTAATTACAAATAACAATTACACCATGGGATAAAAATCCTAATTCATCATTATCACAAGAAGGCATCTTCAAACCTTGCTCACTAACCCTAATCCACAGTAGGTTTCTTTGTCTAGCTTGCTAGCTAAAAAATAAGAATAAGAAGGCATGAGTCAAGGTAAACTCAATAAGTAGGCTGGATAGAAAATAATAGTAAAATAAAAGTAGCATGTTCGAAATCAGAACATGAATAAATACATCATAATGCAATCCTAAGAATATACTCATGAGGCTCAAGTCCTCACCATTCCAATGTACGTTCTACACTATTCTATCTTATTACATATCACAAGCCAAACATAGTTTATCACATTCAGATCACTTTGATACTTCATACCATGTAGTGCCATGCAGGCACTTCCTATCATAATTGTGCCATTCGAGCATAAAATATATTATAACTATGCCATACAGGTATTAAAACATATTAGGCATATCAATGCAAATGTTATATCAAGATAATTCATTATTACACCATATCCATATCCTTGAATGCTTGCCATTCCATTAATACACACATTCTAGCATTCACTTACATGTAATAGAAACACGATTATGGAACACAAACTATTCCCAACAATCCATACATCATAAAAATTATCACAAAATAAAGATTCATGGGATATCCAATATCCTCATCCATTCACACAGCTCGTATACAAACAAATACAAATAATGGATAATTGCTATCCCCATCTAGCAATACATTCAACTAGAAAAGATAACCTACTTACCTCAATGCAAAATCACCTTACACTCCTCAAGTTCCATGACTTTCTATCCTGCTTAGATGATCCTACACAAATCACATGTATCATAATTTAATTTACATATGCTCTAGTACAAAGGCGGTTCTCATTAAGCAAATTCAAGTCAAATAACCATAAATTTCTATATTCCTTGATTTGGCCATTCTATAGTCCATTCATGGGACAAAGTCTAAATGAATTTTTAGTATAATTTACTCTTTCATATCTTTGTATATTATTACCTAACTTTGATTAGTTTGTACTATTCATTACATCATTCATTAGCACATCAAATATTTTATTTCAATGCTTATTTAATAGCCAATATATGATTGTAATGGGATAATTTAACCACACCTCATTTCTCACTGAGGCATTTCCTTAAGCATCTTATATACATAAGTTGAAGTGTTATTCTCAAGATAGTGCAATAGATCACTTACATTCTCAACATGATACAATGCATATTTAACATGTATAACATCAAAACAACATTGATTCCCCATATTTACACTTTTTAGGGTTATAATCAAACCCTTCACATGTAATTAACCTTTTCATTTTGGGCATTTCACCCAACATCTTGTAGGCATCATGAATTTAAAATTTTCCAATAGTATGCATCTAGGGAATTTCATCACTAATAACATATACTTATTGTTTAAAATAATTAACAACTCAATAGCTTCATGAATAAACTACTTAAACACTAAACTCGAACAATTCACTATCCCACATCATAAGCTCCAAAATTCTCAATTTAGAACATGACTATTGCTGTCCAAATTCGTGGATAGCAAATCACATAAATTTTCCATGCACAATTCACTTCAAAACACTATTATCCACTAATTAACCATTTCCCCCATGATTCTCATAATAGTTCATACCTTTTTCCCTAAATGTTACTATTCACAAAACCCTAATAAAGCAAAATCATGAAATCAAATGGGGAAAAGGGCCTTATCTTCACATTTAGGCATTATTTCCTCCCTTACACAAATTTCCTCCCTCAAATCTCCTAGCATATCCACCATTTGTAGCAAAATAGCTTGTTCTTCCTCCTCCACCATCCAAACAATCAAAATATTAAGCACCTAGGATGTGAATGATGAAAACATGCTAAATAAAACATGTTTCTAGCAAAATCCCATGCAAAATTTGGGCAAAAATGGCGGTTTCCATGCCTAAGGTCATGAGATGGGGAAGACAAGTAGCAAATGGATAAGAAGAAGAAGCTAGAGTATTTAAAAAGATATAAAATTTTTGGTGCTTCGCTGCACTACTATGCTAGTGCTACTATCGGTGCTGCGATGCCATAACCCACTGTCCGCTAGAACATTGCCTTCATGAAATGGCACGACAACTCTAAATTTAGGTACTGTGGTGCCCAATTCGCTTCCCCCATTTCCTTGGTTTTTTTCTCCACTTTATTTGCTTACTTTTTCATACATTTTTCACCATGATTTTTCCCATGTCATCATACCCAATATGGACATTAATCATCCCTTTATAGACATATTAAAATGTCCAAAATTTCTCTCAACTAATTAGAAGTAATGTCATATAATTCACTTTGTACACATAACACACCTCTTTTCTACTTAGTCAATTTATGCATTCATGTACATTTTATCCCCAAATGATGATTTAAGAAAAATATCCAAATATTTCCTCACTTTTAAAACCTCAGGGGTTACAATAGGTTTTAAGAGGACAATTCATGGGAGACTCCATCGGAGGTTCTTCGTGATACTATTGTAACTTATCACCTCAAAATTAGGGCATTACAGAGTGGTATTAGAGCCATATGGTTGACTAATACTAAAAATACTATTCAAGGTAAGTCCCAAAATTGTGATAGTAGTGAATGTTAAATGAGTGAAATAATGACATGTCATGTTTGGTATGAGTCTAAAATCTATAGAAATATGAGAAAAATATTAGCTTAGGAAATGAACTAGCAACCCTCAATGGATTTTGTGTATTAATAATGATTTGGTAATGTTCAATTATACAGTAATGGCACTAAGGAAAATAATAGACAAAGGGAAGGTCCCCATGGTATAAGAAGAGCCACAAAGGCAGCCTGCTCGTACTCAAGCCACAGAAGTCTTATTCAGGAAGCTCAGTTGGGGATCTCAAGAGAGGAAGAATTACCTGGGCTAACCTAGAATGAGGCAGATAATGAAGTAGTAATTGATCCAGAGGCAAACCATATAGTAGTGGAATAGCTTGAGAGTGAAAGGGGACCTGAAAGGGCAGACAGGCTGAGTACATTGGGCCCTAGAGGCGAGGCAGCTTTGCCAATGCATGAGGCATCTCCCGAATTTGGCACCATGATGAAGATGATGGCGAGTATAGCACAAACCCTTTAGAAGTTGGTGCAGACACAAAGGAGACTAGTGGGAGAGCTTACACAATCAGTTGGGCTAGACATGAGGCCAGTGGAAGTGGGAAGACAAGTAGACAACTTGGGGTAGACATCTCGAGAACAACTTGGGATGGAATTAAACATGAAGGCCATTCATAATATGAAGCTCCCTAACTTCAATGGGCAAAAGGATTATCGCATAGTCAATGAATGGATCTCCAAGATGAAGAAAGTGTTTACATACATGCAATGACTTGAGGAACATGAAGTTTTATATGCGGTCTACTAGTTGGAAGGTGACGTTGAGCGCTAGTGGAACATAGAGAAGTTGACAGTCCATGTGATGAGGCAAGCTTATCATGGGCAGAGTTTCGAGGGATTTTTTTGCTGATATATACCAGCTATTGAAAGGGCTAGATGGGCCACAGAATTTATGAGCCTAATACAAGGCCAAGAACTATGGAAGAATACGATAAAAAATTCAAGTCTTTGGCAAGATTTGTGCCATGGGCCCAGATTGACTCTCTAGAAATGGCCCAAAAATTCCAAGAAGGGTTGAAATTATCCATTTGGGGGAACGTACCTCCATTCATGTTGACCCTATATGAAGATATTTTGGAGCATGTCCACATAGTTGAGTGAGAAGAAGATGATCATACCAAATTAAGAGAAAATAAGCATGCTAGGAGGGTGATCAAGGGCATAGAAAGAAGCCTAGGACTGATCAGAGCAGTGATGTAACTTCAGAAAAGTTATGTTTTAATAATAAACAACTCGGGCATCTGAGGTCTAAATGTAACACCTGGGTGTTAAAAAGGGGATAATTTTTTAGAATTTTGTTTAAATCATCATTTGGGGATAAATATATGTGATTTCATTAGAAATTAACGTGAATAATCAGAAATATATGAATAAGAAGGACTAAGGGTTTAGATAATTGGCTATGGGGTAATTTCATATGAAGTTCATTGCACTTGGGTTAAATGTTATTGTGCAAAGTATATATGAATGATTACATGAGTTGATTGATTTTTAGTCAATTGGGATAGATTAGTGAAATTTTAATGACATATTATGTGGAAATTATTGACTCAATGCATGGGGAAAAGAAATAAGGTCAAAAGAATGAGAAAAATCAAGAAACAAGGTGAATAGGGAGTCCAATAGAGTGAGCGTCGCAGCATTTGACATTCAGCTAGTGTCACTGCTCTTAATTGAGTGTTGTGGCATCTATCGTCCAGCGAGTAGAGCACTATGGCATCTGACTATTGGTGCCGCACTAGACCACCAAAAATGCATCTTTTTAAATGGTTTTTTAGCCCATTTCATTTCATTTTTTTCTTCTCTTCTTCCCTTGCTCCCATACCTCAAAATTCATCATGAAAAGGCTTGATTCTTGGCCTTGTTTTCTGGGAAATCATCTTGCCTAGCTATCAAATATAGTTATCTTTCGTTTAAACCCAATTTTCGCCCATTTGAATCTTGGAAAACAGAAAAAAATGGAAGAAGCATCAGATTTCCAACAAATGAAAAGAGCAATGTGGAGTTAGGAGCTTGATCCTTTGATTAAGGAGGACGGCTATGCTTGGAAGTGAAGGTAATCTCGAATTCCCAACCTAATTCCAGATTTTTGATTTTTAGGGTATTGGAAATAGTGATTTTTGGGCTTAAATTGATATATATGATCATAAATTCATGGAGAAATGATTTAATACAATGATTATTATGATTCAACATGAAAAAAATTATGAATTTTGCTAACCTAGGGTTTTGTGAATAGTTAAATTTGGGGATTTTGTGACTTATATTATATTAACCATGAGGCAAATGATTAATGACATGATTAAAAACGTGGACTATTGGCGAGGGTTTTGGATAACTTTTGTTGGGTTTTCATGGGATAAAAATGAAGTGATGGAGTAGGTTTTACCTATTTTATGACTTGAGTGGAATTTTCAACTTGAAATATATATATATATATATATATAAGTTGAATTGTGGTGCATGTGAAATGTGTAGGATTATTTGAGCATGGATGGGAAGTTAAGGAAACTGATGAGGATTTATGAAGAGGCTCTTCATGAAGGTTGTTACATGTATGGATAGGGATAATAGTTATCCCATTAATTATATCCAGGCATGTTTGTTTTGTATGAAGGATAGTGGATATCCCATGCTTGTTAAGATTGATGTTGATTTATTTTGTGAATACTTGGATGTTGGGGAATAATGGGTATTCCTTGAGTATGTAGGAAATGTGAATGGCATGATTATATTTTCATATTATGCATACATATGTGTTGAAGACAAAAAGTATCCCATGTGCATGTATCTAATGTTCATTATTCTTATGTATGGATGCTTATGTGATGTGATAGGGAATACCCCATATATATATTGAATAAAGGTATTATCTGAATGATGGGAATAATGTATCTTCCCTTAATTCTATATTTTGTTATGTATTTATTAATGGAAACGGAAATATTTTTGTGAGTTGTTTTTCTATTTGACGTCTTGTGGGTGTTATGAATGAGGGGATTTGAATTATCCCATAATTAACATATCTATATATATAAATGGAATGGGAAGTCATCTTGGATAAAGTAAAATTATGTTATGGCATGCCTGGATAGCATAATTATTTATTTTATGCCTATTGAGCATAGTGTTGTTGTGTGGTGTCTATGTGGCACAACATAATGACCTTAGAGTGGCTTGGATAGGATATTAAATGCATGCTTTACTCATGTTAGTATACGCCTGAATGGCATAGAGTATGCATAAATAGAATAAGGATTTGAGCCTCATAATATAATTATTTTGTATAGTTCATATCATGATGAGATGGAAAGGTATTGTGTTTATGATAATGAATTGACATTAGAATATAATGTAGTTAATGCATATTCTAAATAAGAAAATGTTGTTATGATTAATTATTTTTATTATTTCTACCTACTTACTGAGTTGCTAGGACTCACGCCTTCTTATTCTATGTTTTTTTAGTTGACAGGATAGGTAATGAATCTCAACTACGAATTCAGACTGATAATCTAGATTTGAAGAAATTTTGATTATGAAATGATAAATTGGGATTGGAATCCCTTCATGTTATATTTTTATAAATTAAAAATTTAATTAAATTTATTTAATAAGATTAGCATGATGTATATTGTATAGTATAGGCATGTCATGTTGATATAATTGTAATTGTAGTTGTGTGGTTGCCATCATGATCAGTTCTAGTCTTGAGATTGAGTTGAGGGTGTCGGTGTGAGTTGTTGTTAATCTTAATTATTTTATGATTGTTAAGTTTAGTTTTTATATATTAACAGTATGTATTGTAGGTATAAACACTAATAATTCAAGGTAGACTCTACCGGATTTTTGGCAGAATTTGCGTAGAAATGGGGAGTCGATAGGAAAATATTGGCATCCCGTATTAGCCCCTATAGTGCGAGATGAAAACGCATAGGGTGGGGATGTGGGGTGTTACAGATAGTATCAGAGTCTATTTGGTCATTTGTGTGAGAGCACTAAGCCTAGAATCATGATGGCAGTAGTTATTGGAAAAAAGAGAACATGACATGCCTATATAAGTTTATGGACCTATTAAACGGATAAATGAATGTGAGGGAAATGTTAGCTATATCTAGAAGGCATGAGTGAGGAAAAAGGAAAATATGTATATGATACTTGTGAATTGGTATGATAATGCATAGATCATACTAATATGAAATGCAAGTGACAATGTTGTGATTGCATAAGAATGACCTAGGGATGGTTTATACCTTTTTATGATCGGAATAGCATAGCGAAGCATGGTAGTGCCCATATGTGCATCATATGAGAAGTTCAATATATTGTTCTTTAAATGTGTTTGATATGGAATGTTTGAATGTTACTTTATATATTGTGCCAAATAAATGAAGCTATGAAGTTTCATGAATTGAGTTGGAATTGAATGTTGTTTATTTATAGTGTATTTGAATTTGACTGTTAGAATGCAAGTGAAATGATGAAACTGTGAAGTTTCATGTATAGGTATTAGAAACTAAAATTTAGTTTAGTTATTTATTTTCTTGTAATGGAATCTATAGATTTCTTAAAATAAGATGTGATGTGAATTTGGTTCATTGTTTGATTGCCTTCATGGGACATGGCATGTGATGGCATGAGCCCAACAAGTGATGTTTAATGAATTTATGATTGTGATTGATTGTAATGCCGAGATGGCATTGATATGACTGATATGTTGAGGTAATGTGGTGTATTTATGTATTGCTTTGACTGATTCTATTAATTAAAATATTGTTGATATGGCATTGCTTTGCCATAACTAATTGTTAAATAGGAGGACATGTTTATATGTATGATTGAATAATTTTGCTTGTGAACATGTTGATTTGAATGAAGTGGCATGTGTGCCATGATTGAGAATGGTGACATACCCATGTATTGTTGAATGGTATGCTATGCTCATTATGATTGATCAATTTGTTGTATGTGCAATGAATAAGAATGTTAAAATTCTAAATTGAGTTATTTTGATTTCCTCTAGATATGGTTGATGCATTGGAATGATGCATTCATACATGAAATGTGCATTTATGTATAAATGTGTATTGTATGACATGATGCATATGATGTTTGGGGATGAGGTGGTTGGAGGTGTAGTGTGATAATGTGATGTTGGCTTGGTGTGGCTAGGATATGATGTGGAGGCCTGTATGGTTTGGATTTTGTGATGCGATGGCCCATGGGGCAGATGTGGTTCCGCCATGTGGCATGGTGTGGCTTGTATGGCCAGGGAGGTGGTTGTGTGGGCAGCCGGCATGGCCGAGCATTGCTTGGTGATCAGGAGGTGTTTACGTGGGCAGCCGACATGGCTGGGCATTGCTTGATGGTCAGCTTGGGTGAACTGGGTAGCCTAGAGGGCCAAGTGATAGTGCCTGATGGATGAGCATGGTTGGGTTTGTGAAGAAGTTTGTATTGTAGGTATTTCATCATGAGCATTGCATCATAAGCGTTATCTTAATGTTGCTTTGGTTAATGCTAATGTATATGAGAATATAATGTTATGGACATGTTATGAGCACATGGATGATCCATGTATGTGATATAGTATGCATCATGTGTATGTACCCAAAGTTGGCTGGCTGCATGTATATTCATTGAGTACGACTATGTGTATGACCCTAATTTGGGTCAATTGCATCATTCAAGTATGACTGTATGCCTCGACATTCTCATAGATTGCCAAATTATTTATGATTATATTATTTTGATTTGAGTAAGTTTGGTTTGAGCATCTTATATATGTTACTTTTATTATGGCTTAAATTATATGATCAGTAAAAGCACCCTTGTGTAGTGTATCATGAGTATAAGAATCTATAAGATGTAAATTAGTCGTAATGGACTAGTGGCATGTATATTTATTTGCTTTTGTGTATTAGAGTGTGCAGCAGAAGCATAACATGAATAAAATATGATATGATATTTTAGCATATGGACTTATATTTAAAGTTTCGAGGATGAAACTTTTGTAAGGGGGGGTAGTTTGTAACACCCGAGGCATTAAAATGTAGAAAGTGTGGTGAACTTTTTTGGAATTTCTAATATAAAAAAATTCTAATTATTAAATTATATTAAATATTGATGTTGGCATATGGATCATGATGAGGACATCCCAAGTATATTGATAGATGGAAATAAAGGAAAGATTGAGAAAAACCTAAAATTTTATAAGTGTATTTTAAGAAAATCCTGAATTTGGAAAATGGGTCATTTGTATTTAATTTTTGATATAGATAATGGATGAATTAAAACAAGTGTTCAATACAAAAGGTATATATCTTGAAATTATTTTCATAACAAATTAATAAACACATTATTTGGATATAAAATGAAAAACTTATGGTTAATACACTGAAACTGATTCAGATGCTAAAAATAACATGATGGGCCACTTTAATTAAATTTTTGACAAATTTTTGGGATGATTTAGAAAATGTTGTAGACATAAAAGTTATTTATTATGTCATTTAGATATCATCTAAAAAATATATGTTGAAATTATTGAGGCTGTGTCTGGTGGATAATTAAGGACGAGATTAAAGTGTATAATTTGAAAATTTGTGTATTATTTATGCAATCTAATTTTGAAAATTTGTATTAAAGACCCATTGAGATAAATATATGTGTATGATGTAGAATTCTTAATGGTTTATTGATTTTTATATGATATTTGAGGTTTAATTATCAAGTGAGTGAGTGATGGCCCATAATTTAATTGAGGCAAGATAAGCATGATTAAATGTTATTAATTCTATCTATTTGAGAAAAAAATTAGGTAATTAATGTATTAAGAAAGGAATAATTAAGTGATGTACAAATTGGATTTAAATGGATAAGATTAAAGTGGATCATGTACATAGGGTGCAAAACACCTGCGGAGTGCCATAATGGAGCAAGTTAAAATTCTCCATCCCTTTCATCCCACAACCATAAACTTAGACCCTTCCTACATTTTTGTTGTAGCCTTTTTACCCCCGGCCATTTATGTTTTATTATCATGAGAAAAAAATCAAGGTTTGGACGTGTAAATGATTGCCCATGGCAAGAGGAGCAAAACCCACCCTTTTTTGAAATGGAGAAGAGATGGGCAGCCATGTTTTTGTCCTCCCCTATAGCTGCACATGACAAGGATAGAAGAAATGAGATGGATATTTGTATCTAAAGAAGAATCGACCCCTGAGATCAAGGTAAATGCTCTCCCTTAATCAATTTTGGAAATTTTGTTTTTCTAGGGTTTTTCTTGGCAGAAATGTGGACTATTTGTAATTGTTTTGGATAAATTTCATTGGGTTTTCATGGGATAAGAAGGATTAGGGTGATTAATACAATAGTGGAGCAATTTGGGCTGGATAATCCTACATATGTTACTGTCCATGAAGTGGACAGCAACAGACTAGAACGTGGAAATGAAAAATTTGTGGATGGGATGATGCCCAATGAAATTGACTAATTAGAGGTTTAATTAATTCAATTATGATAATGTTAAGATGTTAGTGACATTAAAGATAAAATACATATTGCTAAAAATTCATAAACCCAAGTGCATGTTGCTAAAAATTTCAATCTAAGCTGTGTAGATTATATGTTTGATGAAATGTTTCAATGCAAAGTAAAGTATAATTAAAGGGCTTCATGGAAGATCCTAAGTGACTACTACTTAAGCATTATAATGAGGTTTTAGGTGCCTTAAAATAGTGATTAAAGAAGAGTGGAATTTTGGGCAGCAATATGAATGTATAAAGATGCAACTTCTATATTTGAATTGCACTAAAAAAAACTTCACATAAATGGGTAGCTATATGAACGGATTGGGCACTTAGGAAATCATGTTTATTTGGCTTGAATTAGTTTATAAAATGGAGGAGATATTAGCTAGGTTTATTGTAACACCCCACCAGCCCACACCACCCCTGGCCAATGGTTGCTATATATTTATACATTAAAGCTGGCCAATGTACAATTTTTAAATAAAAATTTCGGCAGCATCTCCCCTAAGATCGAGTAATGTGAAGGAAAAAGAACCATCTGTGCAGTGTACCTGATAAACATTTCAATATCAATGCATATGAGAACAACTAATGTTTATCATTTATATTTTTCAATCAGAATTTATATACATCCCATCAAAATATAATTACATTCCAAGTTTTTCAAAATAAGATAACATCCCCACTATTCATGAACAACCTAAGGATTAGGTCCTCTAACTGTCCCTGCTTGAGTGCCAACTCCCTGTTGGGCTCTCTCACTTGTCCTATTATCTAAAAAAATTTCATAAAGTAGGATGAGTCCAAGCAAACTCGGTAAGTAAGAAAATATTCAGAAACAACAATTTAAAACAAATTTCATTGCGAACAAATCACATGCATATCATGCCCCATGCATCTACCTTACCACTCCATCATCCATGTACCATAGTCCGAATCATGTGCGCTGGCTAGTGGAATTCCCATCGCTACCCAATTTCTATGTATTACTCACAAGTCATGATAAACAGAGTAACACTCCACACCATATCATCTCACAACCAAACAATACGACCGGTGCCTCCATCTATGCCCTTACCGTAATTCCATGTCACATATATAATAACCATACACATCAAGCAACTAGGTCATCCCCATCACCCAATTATCCATCAAAACTAAAATTTCCACATCTTCTCATGCTCATGCCATGTTTTTCTCAAAAATAATACTCATAGAACAAACACATGAATTTCACATACCATTTCTCAGATATTTATAAAAATAGTCGAGTAAGAGCTTGAGAAAAATTATAAATGAGCAAATAAACATGTAAAATTCTCAAAAGCATATAATAACCAATCATCACTGCCTATCACATATAATAAATACAAGTTATGAAATTCATAAGTTACAAAATCACATTAAAATAGAGTCCTACTCACCTAAAATAGAAAATTTTTCAACTTCCCTTCTACTTTCAACTTTCAACTTTCAACCTTTTAAGAATCCACTATCAAGCCTAAGATAAATAATCATGTATTTATTAATTTATTTGAGCATTTTCTTCTATTTTACCAAAATACACCAAAACCCTAGCCCTAGTTTGGGTGAA
This sequence comes from Pouteria campechiana, assembly GCA_036873735.1. Lineage (NCBI taxonomy): Eukaryota > Viridiplantae > Streptophyta > Magnoliopsida > Ericales > Sapotaceae > Pouteria > Pouteria campechiana. The sequence continues at coordinate 41,057 of JAYJMB010004406.1, read as the reverse complement.
ATTGTGGATTTCCCACATTTTGAAACTTCCAAGTCAATCTAACTAGGTTAAAATGAATCATCACTACTAATTATAAAATTAAAAGCATTTAATTCATATTTTATACAATTCATATCCATTTATATCAAAATTCTCAAATATCCACTTTTTCCTAAAATCCCAAAAAGGCTATTCTTAATTGATTAACATTAATAGCATAATAGGAATGACTAATCTCACTTACCTCTAGCTTTCTTGCACTTTAACTATAGCTAAGAAATAAACTTCTCTTAGGTTTTTTGTCACTAGTAAGAATAGAGAAGAAAAAAAACGGTGAAGAAAAATAGCCTGAAACAGAGTATAAAACCAAAAAGTTACTATTCACATGACTTTACTGTTCATGCGATTTTATTGTTCATGTAGAGCAGTCTTTAGAAAAAAATCATATCTTATGCTAGAAAGATCAGAATTAAATAATTCAAGTGTCTATTTAAAGATAATTGCAATACCTACAACTTTCATATTGAATATGTTTCCAAATTATGGCATAAATTAGAGGAAAAATTAGTTATAATCAATGCTCCACTGTTCGGGTTATTGTTCACGGTGACAACTTGGAGCAACTTTACAAAAAACTTCATATCTTGTGATATACAACTCCGATTGGGGTGATTTAAATTTATATGGATATATAATTTCAATAAAAATAATATTTATGTTGAAAGTTTCTCCAAATTCAGTTTTTAAACAAGCCAAAATTCACTCCAACCACCTGCCACATCATCACTATTTTTTGCATATGTGACTTTGGTGCAGTTTCAGTAAAATGATCATGTCTTAATCTATAAGGCTCCGATTTGAGTGATTCAAAGTCCAATGAATAGGAAATTTTTATATCTACAACTTTTATGTTAACCATATATCTAAATTTTGATCATAATTATTATAAAATTGATAATCGTTAGGCTATTATGTTGCTGCCAGCATAGTGCAATTCTAAAAAAATTCATAACATTAACTATAGAACTCTGATTTTGGCTAGATCTACAAATCTTGTTTTGGGGGATTTTCCAAATTATATTTTTTAAACCCTCCAAAATTTTTAGTCAATTTAAGTAATTTTAGACAACTAAACTTCTGCCTTATGCCAGCTCCTTTACTGTACGACTATTACTACTAAGTGTCCCATTGACATTAATTTAGGATCAAATATAACTTATATAATATTAAATCATGATTTAATATTAACCTTTATCATTTGTCAAATAATTCTAAAGCCTAATTAATCTTACCACTCAGTATTCATCATTTACACTTTAATTCACACTTAATTAAATTAAACATTATAAACTTACCAAACTTCACTCATTACCATGCCTTAATATATTAATACGAACCAAAATTCAGGGGCTTACTTTTATGCCCTTGAATTCATATTAATTTTCACATGAAAATGATGCATCGAGGATCCTTTATTTGTAGTATGAAATGGGCTACATGGCTGAAATTTTCTAATTCTTGTGAATCATGTTAAAATAACTTGAAAGTTTACTCTCAGGGGGCCGTTTTGGTGTCCATTATATTTACCAAATGTGGAAACTACTTAAGTGATGTTTGAAGATGATTCCTTACCTTAAGTGTTTTAAATGAAGAAATCACTAAAATAGTGTTTTAAGCAAAAAGAAATAATAATAAAAATCCTCAAATTGAGCCATATCAAGTCCCACCTTAAAATGAGTGATGATTTTAACTAAAATAAGTATTCAAAATATATAATGGAGTGATGGGATAAAAATGAAGTGATGGAGTGGGTTTCACATATTTTATGACTTAAGTAGAATTTACCATTTGAAATATATGTAAGTTGGATTGTGGCGCATGTGAAAAATGTAGGATTATCAAAGCATGGATGGAAAGTTAAGGAAACTGATGAGGATTTATGAAGAGGCTCTTCATGAAGGTAAGTAGGCTCCCTTCTCTGTATAAATACATGTATGGATGGGGATAATAGTTATCCCTTTGATTTTATCTAGGCATATATGTTTTGGATGAGGAATCGTGGATATCCCATGCTTATTAAGATCGATGTTGATTTATTTTGTGAATACTTGGGTGTTGGGAAATAGTGTGTATTCCTTGAGTATGTAGGAAATGTGAATGACATGATTATATTTTCATGTTAAGCATATATGTGTGTTAAGGATAAAACATATCCCATGTGCATGTATCTAATGTTCATTATTCTTGTGTATAGATGCCTATGTGATGGGGTAAGGAATACCCCATATATATGTTGAATAAAGGTATTATATGAATGATGGGAATAATGTCTTCCCTTAATTCTATATTTCGTTATGTATAATGGAAATGGAAATATTTCCATGAGTTATTTTTCTGTTTGATGTCTTATGGATGTTATGAATGAGGGGATTTGAATTATCCCATAATTAACAAAAATATATATAAATGAACTAGATAGCCTTCCTAGATAAAGTATAATTATGTTATGGCATGCCTGGATGGCACGATTACTTATTTTATGCCCATTTAGCATAGTGTTGATGTGTGGTGTCTGTATGGCACAACATAATGAGCCTAGAGTGGCTTGGATAGGATATTAAATGCATGCTTGACTCATGTTAGTATATGCCTGAATGGTGTATAGTATGCATAAATAGAATAAGGATTTGAGCCTCATAATACAATTATTCTGTATAGTTTATCTCAGGATGAGATGGAAATGTATTGTGTTTATGATAATGAATTGAAATTAGAATATAATGTAGTTAATGCATATTTTAGATTTGAACATGTTGTTATGATTAATTATTTTCTATTAATTTTGCTTACTTATTAAGTTGCCCAGACTTACTCCTTATTCTATATTTTTATGGCTGACAAGACAGGTAAAGAATTCTAACTGTGGATTAGAATTGATAATCCAGATCTGATGACATTTTGATTATGAAATGGCAAATTTTGGATTGGAATCCCTTCATGTTATATTTTTGTAAATTAAAAGTTTAATTAAATTTCTATAATAACATTAGCATGATGTATATTGTATAGCATCGGCATGTCATAATGATATAATTGTAATCGTAGCTATGTGATTGCCATCATGATCGATTCCAGTCTTGGGACAAAGCTGAGAGTGTGGGTGTGAGTTGTTGTTAATCTTAATTATTTTATGATTGTTAAATTTAGTTTTTATATAATAAAACTATGTATTCCTGGTGTAAACCCTGATAATTTAGGGTAGACTCTGCTAGATTTTTGGCAAAACTTGGCATTAGAATGGAGAGTTGATAGGAAAATATTAGCATCCTACATCGAACCTAGTAGTGTGAGATGAAAATGCTTAGGGTGGAGGTGCGGGGTGTTAACTAGGAGGCTCAACTCCTCCTCAATCCTATACAACATGCTACGCCCTTCAGCTGTATAACCATACCTTATATGCGCCCTCCTAGCATCTCCCATCACGTTGCATATCAGCTACTCTGGGCTCATCATACCATATCAAGTGCCGTATAGACACCACACATCAACCCTATGCCATACAAGCATAACCTCTTAGTTGTGCCTTTCGGACACCACACACATCAAACTATGTCATACTGGCATAATCTCATAACTATGCCATTTAAGCACCTCATGCAACTCATGGAATGCTTCCTATTCCATTCATACATATATATATATATATATATATATACATATTCATAAATTATTTAATTGAAATAAGAATTATGGGATACATTCTATCACCATTTGTCCATATAAACATCACTTTAATAACAATCAGGGCCTTATTCTCTATCAATTCACCATGCATAGCCTTATGCATATCCTGTTCACAACTATATACATACATGAAACAACCATACACAAGAATAAGCTTAAAAACATGAGATACTCTCTATCCCCACAATCACTTAGGACAATTTCTATCCCAACACTCACATGTACATATTATAAATCAATTCAACTACCAGATATTCCAAATCCCCAATATTCATCAATATATCATACGTAATACACATTTATATTAAATAAACACAGGATATCCATATTCCCTCATCTAAAACATACATGCCAAGAATAAACATGGGATAAATATTACCCCCATCCATTCATTCAAGTCATACAAGGGGCCGCGTACTTACCTTAGGCCTTTAGCTCTAACCATATTCCTCCAATTCTTTGCCATTTCATCCTTCTCAGATCATCCTGTACAGGGCAACAATGCCATTCATAATCATGTATCCCATATATCACATCATATCAATATTCCTTTCATAACCAATCTCGGGCTATGATCATTAAACATATGATAAACACTAGTTAACTTAGGGTTTCTCCACAATTATCACAAGAAACTTCCTTTCTTGACATATTTATCTAGTATCTCACATGACTAACATTTAAACAATATGTAAACAACTCAATTAAGCTTTAAAAATATTCAATTCATGGCTTACATAGCTCATTCAAAAGAATCCTCTTTAAACCCTAACAAGTGCATAACCCAAAATTCAATTTCACTAGTCCAAATCACTCCATAGTAGTTCTAAAATCTTCTAATCATGTCATTAATCATTTACCCCATGATTAATTCAATAAAATCAGGAAATCCCCAATTTCCACTATTCATGAAAACCCTGACCATGTCAAATCCTAAATTTCTCATGCCAAATCACAATAATCATTGTATTAGATCATTCCCCCATAAATTTCTAACCATATATATCAATTTAGGCCCCTAAACTACCATTCCCCAAAACCCTAAAAATAAAAAATCTAAGATTTGGTCAAGAAATTGAGCTTACCTCTGCTTTCAAGCATAGTCGTCCTTCCCAAATGGAAGACCAAGCTCCCTGCTCCATGTTGCTCCTTCCATTTTGTGAAAATCTGATGTTTCTTCCATTTTTTACCATTTTTCATGGTTTAAAAGGGTGAAAGTTAGGTTTAACTAAAAGATCAAAAGTTTTTCTAGCTAGGCAAGATGATTTCCTAGCTAAAATAACTAGAACTCAAGTATAATGGGTTAGGGAAAAAGAGTGGGATAGACTAAAGAAAATAGGATGAAAAATATGTTAAAAAGTCTGAAAATCGACTTATATCGCCGGCCGACGTCGCTGGCGCCATGCTACTGCCACCGACTTATGCTGGCGCCAACCTATTGATCATCCCAATTTTTCCTCATTTTTGACATTTTTTGACTCTTTCCTTTTCTAATCTTAACAAATTGCACAAACTTTTACCTCAATTAACATGTATGTATGTCATATATTCATGCACATATGATTTTAGATGGCACAATTTCATAAACTTTCATACACTTGCTACATACTTGAATTACTTCATGCAAGATTAACTTTTCTCCATTAATTCCCACATAATTAACCAAAAATTAACACCACAGGTGTTAGAAACCACCCTCCTTACAAAAAGTTTCGACCTTAAAACTTTCATCATCGAGTAAGTTTGTAATTCACTTCGTTCAACTTATTTCATGACTTGCAGATTTGTATCTGCTTTTCTAATCAATTCTCCTATTTATTTACTTATACTCTTAAAAACTTTACAAACACCCCAAACATGGGATTATCTTGTATGACATACAGTCATACGCATATAAATACACACATATACAACATATTCATGTACATTTTTCATCATAACATAGGAACATAATTAAAAATCCTTATATTGCCTTATCATTAGGCAATCTTATTCATCCTATTGCCATGATCAATAATAACCCAACTTTATTAATGCTTTATCATTTCTACTCACTACATATTAAGCACTAGTCTCTCACTGTGCCCAGGCAATGAAGCTTGTCAGGTCCACGATAGCTTTCCTACTATCCTCTGTGGCACCCCGCTTCCATTGCTTCATAGGGACCAGATACTAACCAATCCCAAAATCATGCCCTAATACATCCGTGTCATCAAGGACATTCATACCCATGTTATATTCAGGCCATCCAAGCCATCATGCTATTTAATCATACATTTTTCCATTCAAAACAATGACAATAATTTTTATAATTACTCAACAACAGCAATAGCACAACCATAATCATTAAATGTTTACAATCACTTTTTCATGCAGCCTTATGACAAGTCCTTTTACAATCACATTAAGTACTATCAAGTACAATTCCTGTATGTTTAAAGCATAGTAGTCTCTCAACATGCACATCAATATATACCAATGACAATGCAACAATAGATGACAATAATAATATCATTGCAATTCAATGCTCATGATTCACAATGCCACATAGTCCAAGCTATCCAACCTCCTCCCATACTACCATCCACACATCCACCTCCAACCAGTTCATCCAGAATGATTATTAAGCAATGCCCAGCCATGTCGGCTGCCCACATAACCCCTCACAACAACCGGTGGTTTTCACGAGCTAGCCACCAACTCATTCGCAATTGGTGGTTTTCACAAGCTGACCACTAAGTCATTAGCAACCAGTGGTTTTCATGAGCTGACTAACAACTCATTAGCATCTAGTGGTTTTCATGAGTTTACCACCAACTCCTGATGGTTTCACAAGCTTACCACCAACTCACAATATCCTAGTAGTTTTCACAAGCTTACCACCAACTCACTAGCAGACATTATTATATCAAACTTAATAAAATTGTTAAAACTTGCTCATATGCATTTCAATTTCATATCATTCATTGGCTACTATAATATTTTTTATCAACATATTAATTACATTAATGTCATCTCGGCATTATAATCATTACAATGCCATCCTGGCATTTCAATCAATCACAATCATACATACACATACATAATGTCATCATGACATTGCAATTAATCACATCAATGCCATCTCCACATTGTAATGATAACAATGTCATCCTAACATTTCAATCACATCATTTAACATATAGGAATGCTCAAATACACATGACAATTCATTTCAATTGAATGACATATAAAAGCAATAACCATATTCAGTCAGAGTATAATTCTATACTTAGAATACAAACATCAGATGCACATGCTGGGATAAAAGATGGTATGAATAGGTCAAACAAACAAGGAAAACGAAATAAGGTGGAAAAATGGCACCGAATTGGGCACCATGGTGCTGGTGTGAACAGAAGAAGAAAATAAAGCTCAATTTAGGTCACTCAACTCCAAAGAAAGAGATCAGGAGGAGCATCACACAGGAATAAGCTTTGTGGTCATTCATAAAGATGATGGAAACTCAAAAACTAAAACTTCTAATTTACAAGAATTATTAGACAAGTTATATTTAGATTTTAAAACTTTGAAAGCTAAACACAAAGAAACAAAAAAAGAATTAAAAATAATAATATATGAATGTTCTAAATTAAAATAAGAAAATACTCATCTCAAAACTAAAATTAATATTGAACTTGGGCAAACGAAAGTAGAAAATCATGCTCTTATAAAAACATTGACTTCTACATTATTTAAACTAAAGACAAAGAAGAAAAGTAGAAAAAACCATAGAAAGAAAATTAGCAATCTTGGAAGAAGATTAGAATCCAAACAAAATCAGATTTGGGTACCAAAAACTATTACTAATATAATAAATACATCAATATTAACAGATAATAATTTAGTAGCATCTAAAAAGCAATGGGTGCCAAAATATTTTGCTACTAACCCACCTGGACCCATTCCTAAATGGATACAAAAAATTATAGCTTGATTTTATTATTACAGGTGTGCTTGAGAGCGACAAGGAGTAACAAATGGTATATTGATACTGGTTGCTTAAGATACATGATAGGGGAGAAAGAATTGTTCACAGAATTAAAAGCTAAAAATGGAGGAACAGTCACCTTTGGAGATAATGGGAAAGGTAGAGTGGTTGGGATTAGTAAGATTAGCCAACATCTCTCTATTACTATTTCAAATGTTTTACTAGTAGAAGGATTAAAACACAATTTGTTAAGCGTTAGTCAGTTTTGTGATAATAGATATAAGGTTGTGTTTGAATCATATATATGTTCTATAATAGATAGTTCAAATTCAGTTTTAGTACTTAGTTAAAGATGTGGAAATGTGTATTTAGTAGATTTAAGTGATATCCAAGCCAAATGTCTTATTGTGAATAATGAAGAGTCCTTGTTGTGGCATAGAAGACTGGGACATGCCAAAAAGTTCATTATTGAAAAACTATACAACAAAGATCATGCTGTTGGCTTACCCAAACTAAAATTTGACGAAAATAAATTATGTGATGCTTGGTTAAAGGGAAAGCAAGTTACAGAATCATTCAAATCAAATAAAGAAGTATACACTACTAAACCACTTTAATTGTTTCCAAAGATGAGACTTTTCATTCTTTGAAACATTTACCAAATGTGTACAGAATGAATAAGATTCTCATATAGTAGTCATAAGAAGTAATCATGGTGAGGAATTTGAAAACCAAAAATTCACTACTTTTTGTGAAAGCAATGGAATTTTGCACACATTCTCTGCACCAAGAACACCTCAGCAAAATGGAGTAGCTTAAAAGAAAGACAGATCTTTGCAAGAGGTGGCAAGGACAATGTTGAGTGATTATGACTTAACTCAATACTTTTGGGTTAAAGCAATGAATATTTCATGCTAATTATTAACAGAATTTTTGCTAGATCTATACTCAACAAAACTCCACATGAATTATATTATGGCAGAAAACCAAACATCTCTCTTTTCCATACTTTTGGTTGCAAATGTTTTATTCTTAATAATGGAAAATAAAATAGTCACAAATTTGATAACAAATTTGATGAAGGCATTTTTCTTGGTTAATCCTTTGTTAATAAGGCATTTAGAGTCTACAAGCTGAAAAATAAAATTATAAAAGAATAAATTCATATAAAATTTGATGAAATTACTAACCCCTCTAGAAAGATAAGTGATTTTGATGATGAAATAGTAGAACTTACAACATCTATGGAGAAAATAAAAATACAAGATGAAGAAAAAGATTCTTCACAATCAAAAATACACAAAGATGAAGAAGAAATAGATGATGGAACATCCATCAATAAGTAAATAATGAAGGTAATAGCTCCCTTCCAAAAGGATTGGAGATTCATGCATGATCATCCTGAAAACTAAATAATTGGTGATATTTATGATAAAATGAGAACTAGATCTTCATATCATCAAATATGTGTTAACTTGCTTTTATTTTTCAACTAGAACCAACTTACATAGATTAAGCTATAGAAGATGAAAATTAGATTATAGCTATGCGAGAAGAATTGGATCAATTCAAACATAATAATGCATAGACACTTGTTCCAAGACCCAACCATCAATTTGTTATAGGAACCAAATAGATTTTTAGGAACAAATTAGATGAATCTAGTATAATAATAAGAAATAAAGTAAGATTAGTAGCAAAAGGATATTGTCAAGAGGAAGGAATGGACTTTGAAGAATCATATGCTCCTGTCCCCAGAATTGAAGTTATTAGAATGTTACTAGCATTTACATCTTTCATGAATTTCAAGCTTTATCAAATGGATGTTAAAAGTGAATTTCTAAATGGTTTCATTAATGAAGACATTTATGTAGAATAACCTCTTGGGTTGGAAGATCCTTATGGTTTCATTAATTAAGAAGTTTATGCAGAATAACCTCTTGTATTAAAACAATCATGTTTTCAAACTCAATAAAGCTCTCTATGGATTAAAACAAGCTCCTAGAGCATGGTATGAGAGACTAAGTAAATTCTTAATAGAAAAAGGACTTTCAAGAGGTAAAGTAAATACCACACTCTTTATTAAGCATGACAAAAGAAATATGCTAATTGTTCAAATTTATGTGGATGATATTATATTTGGTGCAACTAATGAAAAATTATTTCATGACTTCTCTAAAGTAATGTAAGGAGAATTTGAGATGAGTTTAATGTGCAAGATGAATTTCTTTCTTGGACTTCAAGTAAAACAGATGATGGAAGGAATCTTTGTCCATCAAGCAAAATACACCAAAGAATTACTCAAGAAATTTTATTTAGAAGAAAGAAAGCGATTAGCCATACTAATGAGCACATCCATTAAAATAGATAAGGATGAAAAAGGTAAATCTATCTATCAAACACTCTATAGAAGCATGAAGGGATCTCTTTTATATTTAACTACAAGTAGACCAGATATAATATTTAGTGTATGCATGTGTGCAAGATTCCAATCAGATCCTAAAGAATCATATCTAATTACTTTTAAAATAATATTTATATATCTTTTAGATACTCCAAATCTTGGACTATGGTATCCAAAAGATTCAAACTTTTAATTAGTTGGGTACTCTGATTTAAATTTTAAAAAATACAAAGTAGATAGAAAAAGTATATGTAGAACATGTTAGTTTATTGGAAGCATGATCATATCATGGTTCTCCAAGAAATAAACATTTGTGGATTTATCAACTGTTGAAGTTGAATATTCAGCTATAGGTAATTGTTGTGCATGCATTTTGTGGATGAAACAACAATTGAATGATTATGGATTGAAATATGTTGATACTCCTATTAGATGTGACAATAATATTGCAATATATCTGACAAAGAATCAAGTATTACAATCTAGAACTAAACACATATAAGTCAAACATCACTTCATTAGAGACCATGTACAAAACCATGACATATGCTTAGAATATTACCAATTGGAAATCAGTTAGCAGACATTTTTACAAAATCTCTTCCAAAAGAAAAATTCTGTAAAATTAGAAGAGAACTTGGTGTACTTGATCCATGCACAAAAAATACATGTTTAATCTTAATGTTTAAATGCCTAAAAATATTCATAAATGTTAAATAAATTGCTTCAGAAGTATGTCAGAAATTCTAAAATAAATTTAAAATATGTCAGAATTAACCCAGAATCTCTGAACTTCACTTAGAATGACTCAAAAGTGACTCACAAAAATTGATAATACACTCAAAATTCTTACAGAAGCAACTCAAAAATTCTATTAAAATATCAAAAGTATTTTTACTTGTGAAAGAAGTTCTGTGATACTTACTCAAAACTTCTGACTCACGGGCCTATTTGCCCTAGAACTTCTATCCTTCAAAACCACTTCTACAAACTTTCCTTAGAACTTCTGACGTGATTAACATAAGAGTTTTGTTGAACTTCCGTTCCGCATAGAACTTCTGATACATTACATTAGAAGTTTCATCCCCTTCAAAAACCTTAATCCTAGAAGCTCTACACTCTTATTTTGAAACTCTAAGAACCCTCTTTAAAGCAGTGATTCAAAATCTCTCCATCATCTACATTTTTCCTCCATCAAACTACACACATTTCAATTCATCCTAAAGATTTTCCATCCCTAGAATCTCTGAAAACTCCCTTATTCAAAACCCTAAGCCAAAAAATCTATCTATTGCTACAAATGGCAAGGACGAAGAGGGTTAGTAAGTGAGCAGAGATGTCATCTTCAAATTCTGAAAAAGGAGAAGAGAGATGATAGAAGAAGAAACTCTAAGAAGAAGAAGAAGAATAGAAGATTATGTTCTAAAGGTAATCTTTAATAATAATTCTTCTGCTCACAGTAAGTTCATTAAGTACTTTGAAGGGAGAAATATTATAAAAGGAAGAGTATTTGATTTTGAAGTATTTGGAGAAAATGCTCTAAATCTAGAGGTGATAAACTAGATTAAGTTCCAAGGGTGGGAAGTTTTATGAGTCATAAGGATAAATCCTACACCAAAATGATTCAAGCCTTGGTTGCCAACTTCAACTACAATACCAGGAAATCATGGATTAAAAGGACTAAATTAGATCTATCTTTAAAGAATATAAGAAGTGCATTCAATATTCTTAAGGTAGAACAACAAGAAATAGATTGGCCATCTAAAAGAACAAGATTATTTTCAGATTTGGCTGGAGTACAAATTAAGGAGAATGTGACTTATATACATGTTAGCCATCTAAATTAAAATCTCAATCTAGCTCATATGTTGATTTTCAACTACATACATCCCAAGATAGGATGTATTGATTAGATCTTTGAAAAAGAAGCCAAGATCTTGTGGGCAATGAGGCACAACAAGAGGATAGATTTGGCTCAAATTATTACTGATCAACTATAATTGGTGAAGACATCTACCAACTATTATCTACCTTACGGGATGATTATGTGCAAATTTCTAAGGATAGCTAAATTGATCATTCCAAAGAAGATGAAGAAGATTTTATGGCATGAGAAGCAATAAATAGAAACACTCTAAACAGAATTGGCTTCAAGTTGACTCCATAAGACTGGATTTTCCAAAAGCCAAGAAAAGAAGAACAAGTGAAGAGAACAAAAACTAGAGAAGAAAGAAGAGATAGGTAAGACACTGTGGAAGAAGCAATAAGAGAAGAAGCCATAGAAAGAAATGAGGGAAAGACAGAAGTAGAGGATAGAGAAGAGAGTATAGTAGCAATGCCCTCAATACTTACTCAAACTCAACCTCAATCCTCCATTCCTCCACCTCAACAGCACACCTATTCAGTTCCACTAGTTTTAGAAAACCAGCCCACCTATTACCCATCCTCACAAGAATAACCAATCTTGAAACACAAAATTCATCTCTCAACCAAAAGATGGATTCAATTTGGGAATCACTAGCTCACAAGCTAGACCCATTGTGTACTCAAATTGAAGCTATCAAGACCCATCCTCAAACTCAACATTCACCATCCTATCCACTTTCTCCACAACATCATTACAAATCCCCTTCATCCATTTAGTTTCCTACACATTCAGCATCTTCCATCTCACATACATACACTCCAGCTCCAAAATTTGTCCAACCTCGGGCTGAATAATCTGAAATCATCATTCAAACCCCCACCCCCCATACACACAAAACTTTCATCAGTATTTCCAAAATTCGTTCCTATTGAACCTTTACCTAATTATCTAAAGGAGTATCTTTCAAATCCAAATAGAGCTATTGTTAATGGAAAGTATCCCACTAAAGCACCACTTCTTATCTTTCATTTTCTTCCATAAGACTTTGCTTGATCTTGTTCAATCAGAAAAAATAATCCCTATTCAAATTGATGAAATTCCTCCAAAATGAAATATACCTTCAATTTGTCCACAATGGAGAAAGCTTTCAACTTTTCTTGCAAATTCTCCTCCAAAACTAAAGGATGAAAATTGTGATATTCTTCTTTGCATCTATCATCCAATCAGACTCACATACTCTGAATTCACTGCTCAATTAAAAATAAACTCTGACACATCAATCTTGTCATTTATCCTTCTACACTTCCATTTTCATAAATCATGGATTAGAATACTCTTTCTAGAATTTTACTGATCCCTGATCCTCCTCTCACACCCAAGGGTCATGAAATCAAAATTCCTTATTAGCATCTTTTTAAGATGCATACACTCCCTTAGAAAAGTTTTTCCATCTCCCTCAGGACCTTTCAATAACATTTCCATAACTAAGGAAGAATCTCTGTTCTTCAGAAGCAAATTTGTAAGCTATGCTGACAATCTTCCACTTCCTTATCCACAGCTTGCTAATTCGTCACTTCTTCACAAAATTTGGCTGAATTATCCCAAACCAGCCCTTTTACCAAAACCAAAAGCCTCACCACCTCCAAAACCAAAAATAACCAGAAAGCCAAAAACCTCACTAGGCCTAAAACAAAAAACATCCAGAAAATTACCCTCTATTCCAATAAAACAAACTATCGAGACAAAACCAAAAAGGAAAACCATAATTCAACCTCCCAAAGTTCACAAAAAAGGCTTTTCCTCCTTGACAAACCTTATATTAGGAGGAATATATGGTTAGAATGAATGCTAGCACTGAAGCCATTCTTAAGAAGCAACCTCCTTTCTTTTGTGAACTCTTAAACATCACTTTCAAAGATTGCATCAATATCATTTATCTTTCAGCCTACAAAGTACCATTTTTACCCCAAGAAGCACCCACTTGCATTCTAAAAGATCCCACTTCCATTCCTCCTCTTCTTCCTCCTAGAATCAAGAAGTTGTTTCTAAACCCAAATTATCTCCTACACAACCCTCATCTTCCATAACAATAGATACTCCTTTAACACCTACTCTTTCTTCTGATAATCCTAATTTCTTCCCTCTAACCTACAACAGAAAATCAAGAAACTGATTGCTATATTTAAAACTCACATCTTCTTTTTCTGACTAAAGTCATTTCTTTTGTGATGTAACTTCATTGTCATATGCTTACTCTGCTATATCTTCAACTGCAATGATGTATCTTTCTATTCTAATGTATCTCAATCAGTTTTGTTGTGTAAAATAGTTATGTAATATCATTTTGATGTACAAAATTCTGTCATTTTAATGCAATCTCTTATTTATTCCCTTTTATTGTATTTTTTTATTATGATAAAAAGGAGGAGAAAAATAAGCGAATGTTAGATAAAAATAAGAGAATGATAGACAATAATAAGAGAATGTTGAAGAAAAATAAGAATAAGAGAAGAGTGAAATAATTTCTTTTTAAGTACATTCAGGGTACACATAATCAGTGGGAGCTTACCCATGCAGGGGGAGTCTCACTAAGAAGCATATTGCATACATTACATATTCTAAAATTTTTATTAAAGGTATGTCACTCAAATATTTTGTTATCATCAAAAAAGGGGAGAATGTTAAGTCTAATTCCTTTACTAAGCTTAATTTTGATGATGAATGAGATTAAATAACTTAATTTTGATGATGAACAAACAAATGAGTGAAGACTTAAGGTACTAACAAATTACTTTCCAATTATTGCAGTATTAGATATCAGAATAGATTAAGAAAAGTAAATAAAGGTGTTAACGATAAAATCATTACAGTAACCCTTCAAAGAAATATATACAAAGGAATGATCAAATAAAAAGAATGTCCAAAAGTCACTCAGAATTTATTCAGAAGATTAGCATGAAAGATTAGAAGTTAACAACAAATCAGAAGTTAATCAAAACTTACACAGAAGTAGTATAGAACTACATAAAAAATAGGATATGTAACTCAGAAGCACTCTGAAGTTACTAGATGTAACTCAGAACTAAGCTAGAAGCATTTCAAAACTAACTTAGAATCAAAATACAACAATACCGAACATCAAAAGAAAAATAGACGTTCTCTTAGAAGTATTAAAGGCAAGTCAGAAGTATATAGAACAAGGACATGGTGCATAGAAGCAATGTAGAAGGGCTGTCCTTTCACACAAAAGCAACCCAGAATTATAATAAGCTACACAGAACCATGCCAGAAGAATTCTTGGATTGCCAGAAGTAACGTAGAAGCATCATAAAGAGCATAGAAGCAATACAGAATATTATCGCACTACTCAGAAGAAAAATAGTATTACACAGAAGCAATGTAGAATCATGATATCCTACATAGAAGAATGTAGAACCATCACACACAACATAGAAGTAGTATATAACATTGACATATTGCACAAATCTATTCAAAAACATCATAAGAGGCATGTTCAAGAAAGGATGAATCAAGGAAGTTATACAAACGTAAAGTCTAAACCTCATAAGCAAATCAGAGGCAACTCATAAGTTCTTTAGAAGCCTAAATTGTGACTATTGAATGATAAGACAGTGGACAGAAATTCTAAAGAGGATACTGTCAAAAACATACTTACCATAGAACTTCTGAAGAACCACTTTAGAAATTCTATTAAGATATGAATCAAAGCACAAAAGTTCTAAGGACATTACTCAGAATTCCTGAATCCTGACAATATGCAAAAGTTGTTACCAAACCTACCTAACTAATTTGAAAATTAGTCCAAAGGTTGCAATGGCTAAAATTTTCAAATCCTATATATAGAGGATTAAGATGACACTTAAAATTATTAGAGGTTACACTAAAAATCATCTTTGATTAAAAGAAGAGCATTCGCATCTTTCCATCATTCAACTCTAGTTGCTACGAAACTATTAAAGCATTTAGAATCTTCAAAGTTAGATTTACATCAACTTCAAAAGGAGTTTGAATCTGATCTCATTACTTATTTTGTTCTTTCAATTAAACTTTAATTTTCGTAATGTTTATCTAAGTAAGAGGCATTATTATTATACATTCTATTTGAAAAACTAAGAGTTAATTGGTAAGCTCTGTGAAACTAACAATTTATAAAAGTTTCTGGTGAGCTTTAAAAAACCAGTAAGTTAGTTGGTAAGCTTGGAAACCAACATGTATAAGTTAGTTGGTAAACTTAAAAACCAACATGTAAAAGTTTTTGGTGAACTTGGAAAACTAGTAAGTTGTTAGTGAACTTGCAAAACCAACAAGTGTTATAGTGAAACTTGAGTTCAGTAAAGGAGACTAGCTCAGAGAAGTAGAGTAGGAACCTAGAAAAAGCCAAACTACTATAAAAATTCTGCGTATATGTGCTACAAGCTATTCGTTATTATGTTTTAAGCACATCTCTCAAGTTATTGGCCAAAAATTTTGAAAGCTCAATTCAACCCCCTATCCTTGAGCTATCATCTAGTTAGGGAACAATAGTTTATACATACTTGAATCATTTCATTTCAAAATGAATTTCTCCTCATCTCAAATAATTTTCTTTATAGCCCTATAATAATAATCAAGTACATAATTAACCAAAATTAACACCCTAGGATTTACAGACCACACTCTTTATAAAAGGTTTCAACCTCAAAACTTGAATTATTAATTGATTCTTATTATTCACTTAAGTTTGCAATTCCATACATCGAGTAAGTTTTACTTTTCTGATCATATCACCCAATCATTCAAGAAACATTTACTTGTACTAGCATTAACACTTGAACAATCCTCATAAAAGTTTCTCAAAAACTAATATAAAATATTCAAGGCATAGTTTTTCTCATGACATTCACCTAAACAAGGGAATCATACAACACTTTCATGACTCATACACATACACAAATCCATGACAATTATAAACACAAGTCTATGCCTATGAGAAACATCTCTTTCCCTCCTAGATTCACATAAAATTTCATTCTTAGCTCAAATATATAATCAATTTCTTATGTCACCTTACCCTTTGGTGTCCTTCATAATGTTATTAGTAACATTAATCTAGCCTAGTCTCCAAAACACCATGATGTGTATTGGTCCCTCCCAAAATCCCTGACTAGAAGTTTTCTAGGTCCTTCTTTATCATTCATGGCACCTTGCTCTCATTGCTCCAGCAAGATTACAATTCAACTAAATCAGAAACCATGACATCATACATCCTTGTGCCCTCATGGCACATCCACACTCACAATATTATAATATCTCCATAACATAATAATTTTATAGCATGATACATAACAGGGTATGATAATAATAGTGTAACAATAATATTATATAATTCAAAAAATATATATAAAACCAAGGCTAATTCATATCAATCTAGGCTATCCGGCCTTAACATTTACATTTCATTAATTCATAATAATCTTAAGCTATCATATCTGGCCCAGGCCACCACGCCAATCAAGCGTCTCCCGTCTAGTCCTCTACCCTAAATGGTTGTTAGGTACTGAGGCAAATCTAAGCCTCCATATCATATTTGAGCTATGGCCTCATTCTAAGTGGATTTTTGGTCTAACAAGCTATCCAAGCATCATAATCAAGCCCCACCCTCTATTGTGACAAGTTCAGGTCATCATAGACCCCATCAACATTGTAGGTTGTATTTAGGCAGAATCCAGACCATCACTGGCCTCCTTACCATCACAAGCGGTAGCTAGGCCATCACAGGCTTCTCTAACATCATAAGCAACAATCACATCTAGCCATCAGTTGTTACAAATGAGGAAAAATTTTGTCAAAATATGTATTTGGACATTGTACAATGATTTGAAGCATAAATATATGAATTATATTTGAAATTTAATATGGGTTAAATGAATTTATGAGAAAAACTGTGATGAACTAAGTTATTGGGTTAATATTTGTATGATTTTAGTATTTGATGGGGGATTAACATGTACTTTAATGTGATTTCATTATGTTCAATTGTCATGATTAATGAGGGACTAAATACATGAGAGAAATCAAGGTGTAGAGGAGAAAAATCCACAAATTAGGGGACAATAGGTCAATGTCGCGGCACTGGAAAAGGACGTCGCGACATTATTTCAGAAGGAAGAATTGGGTATGCAGTGAGTTGGATGCTGCAGTGTCCAAATTTGATGTCGTGGCATCACTTCAATATAGGGCAAAATTTTTCACATCCAACAAGTTGATGCCACAGCATCGATTCTATAGTGTGCCGGAGTAGCAAAATGTTTGACCTTTTAAAGGTTGGATCCCATTTTGCTTTCATTTCGATCCATCCTGTTTCTTCTCCTACATTCCAAACTTCATGCCCTAACCCCATTCATGTCTGAAACTTGGTGATTGGAAACATGGAGATTTAGATGGGTAATCACTCAAGCATCCCTTCTAGCTTGGGTTTTTTATGTTTGAATAGTGGGCAATGAAAAAAATGTCTGATTTCCATCAAATGGATGGAGCTACGTGAAGCTTAGAGCTTGGATCCTTTTTTGGGGAGGACGGCTACGCTTGAAAGCGAAGGTAAACCCAATTTCCCAACTAAATTCCCTATTTTTGATTTTTTTGGTTTGAAACCCAACTAGCATAAAGTGAATTTTGGGATTTAATTGACATATATGGTTATGAATTCATGGGGGAATGATGTTATAGAATGATTATAATGATTTGGCATGAGAAATTTTGAATTCTGTTGAATTAGGGTTTTTAGCCATAGTGGAAATTGGGGATTTCCTGATTTTTATTGAATTAATCATGGGGTAAATGATTAATGACATAATTATCATGTTTTAGAACATATATAAATTTATTTGGATCAGTGGAATCAAATTTTGGGTTATGCCCTAGTTAGGGGTTAATGAAGATTCTTGTGAATAGGCTATGTAAGCCATGAATTGAATAGATTTAAAGCTTAAAGAGTTGTTTATAAATTGTTTAAATGTTAATTATGTAAGATACCAGATAAATATGTCAAGCAAGAAGGGTTTTTATGATAATTGTGAAGAAACCCTAGTTTAATTAGTGTTTAGCACATGTTTGATGATCAAAGCCTGAGATTGGCTATGAAAGAAGTGTTAATATGATGTATTGAATACATGATTACAAATGGTTAAGTGATTGGGATTATCACCCTATATAGGATGATTTGAGAAGGATAAAAAGATAGAGCTTGAGAGATATGACTTGGAACCAAATGCCTTAGGTAAATAGGAGCCCCTTATTTTGTTTGAATAAATGATTAGTTGGGGATAATGAATATCCAATTGATTAGAATCTAGGCTTGTGTTTTGGCTTTAAGATAGTGGATATCCCATATTTGTTTAAGATTAATGTGGTTTGGTTTGTTAGGGATAGTGGGTATCCCTTTGACTGGAATAATTTTGTTTTGATTATAACATAGATGCCTAATGTGAGGGATAAGGAATATCCCTTTTGCTGTATATTTAATCTGAAGACCAATACAATATGAGATTGATTGATTGGATGGGATTAGTTATTGGCATTAAATGATGAACATAAATCCTTTTGTGATTATTTAAAATGATGGAAATAAAATATTGGAATATTGGCCAACATGATTAATTATTTGGTATAAAATGGGCTATTTGTGGATTAAATATTGTTTATTATTTATGCCAACTTACTGAGTTGCCCAGACACACACCTTCTTGTTTAAATTTTTAGCTAGTAATTTAAGCAAAGGATTTATGAGAAAGAATGAAGACCGTTGGATGGTATGATGGGTTATTGGGATTGGAATTCCATTATGAAATTGTATTAATGTGAATTTGTATAATTGTATAAAATTGTAAATGATCTATAAAGTGAAGTATTGGCATGTTATACTAAATGATGTATAATATTGTGATAGTATAATATATTTCCCCTAAGGGTAGTGCCATCATGGTGTGATATAGGTTTTGGGTTGTGGATAAATTGGGCTAGTGAGTTATTTATGATTTGAGTAATAATTGTTGAAACTGCAGTTTTATGTATGATTTGAAATTGTAAACATTGATGTTTAGAAATATATTTGATAAATAAATGTATATCAAGTATTGATCTTGATATTCTTGAGGGGAGACTCTATCAAAATTTTGGTAGAAATCCCATTAGAATTTTGTAAATTTTGAAAGGAATTAATGAAAAGTATTGGTGTAATAAGATGGGATCGGAGCACCCCCACCCTAAAAGTGAGGAAGTCCTTTTGGAAATAAAGGCAAATGATCAGTGTCATGCCTTGTAAGGTAGGCATGATAGAATGATATCAAAGCTTAATAACTTATCTATGTGATAAGATGAAGTTGAGAGATGAGTCTAGAACCATGATGGCATTGGATGTTTGATAGGATATAAAATGGCATTCTAACAAGAGTTTATGAACTTATGATAATTATGGAAGAACATAGGAATGAAATCAATTGCATGTTGAAGGCGTGAGTAAGGGAAAAGAGGCATTTAAAATTTGGTATAAATTGTAATTGGTAGAAATACTATTCATATGAATGATGATGAAAATGATACAAGTGATATTGATATGAAATGATTATGATATAGGTGATATTGGTAGGAAATGTATATGATGATGTTGGGACAACAACAAAATGATTTGATTATTTATATAATTGACGATAGGTATTTGTTATGAACAGAATAGCACAAGAAAGCATGGTGATGCTGATACACATCTTGATTGAATGTTTGGTGATGCTAATATACATTTTGTGAGAACATTTGAAGTGTTATTGCTTCATAGAGTATGAGAATTTGAAATGATGAAACTATAAATGTTTCATGAATAAGTGTTGGTAATTGAATTCAATTTTGTTTTGTTTAATTGATTTGTACAGAAATCATTGAATACTTTGTTTTAAGTGGTTGTGTGAACTTTGTTGCTTATTTGATTATTTTAATTAATCCTAGCATGCTATAGCAACATAATTGTTTTTTTATATGTATTTAGTTCAAAACTAAAAGAGCTTTATAATGAATAGTATATTTGAATTTGAGAACTCCTTGATGGATTTTGGTTATGATGAATGATATATTTATGTGTAATTGAATAAATTTGCTTGTGAGTAATTGAATTAAATGAATTGGATAAGGAATAGTGACTATTCTAGTTGTTTGATTCCATGGGAACTATTGTAAGTGATGTGTAGATGTTATGAATTGGAAGGATAAAAGTTTGTATTTTGGATATTTTTTTGTGAGCTATCTATCTGGCTATGTATGAAATTGCAATGTTATCATGATATTGTATTGTATAATGAAATGAGGTGAATTATGATTAATGAAATTGTATATATCCAAAATAGTTGATTGAAGATTGGAATGCATGTTGGGATTTGGGTATTGGTTAGAATACATTTGTTATATAAATGAATATGGATGCTTGTTTTGGGATTTTATTGATAATGAATTTGGTTATGGGCTATAGGTTAAATGATTGAACTACTTGATGAAACATTGTGTATGCATAATGTGAAATTGTATGATATGCCTCATGTGGCATTTGGGTTGTCTGGCGGTAGGATGATTGGAGTTTTGTAT
Source organism: Pouteria campechiana (assembly GCA_036873735.1). NCBI lineage: Eukaryota > Viridiplantae > Streptophyta > Magnoliopsida > Ericales > Sapotaceae > Pouteria > Pouteria campechiana. Next base: position 19,466 of record JAYJMB010004406.1, on the reverse strand, counting down.
AGTACTGACATGACATGGAAATGTGGATATTGTTGGAGCTTAGTTTGGTTTGGCTATTTGAACAAGGTTTGGCCATTTAGGTTTTTGATTAAGTTTGAATGTTTGGCTAGTGGATTGAGGTTAGCCATTTGATTATTTGATTGAGTTTTATAGATTTATTTATTTAATAGTTGGTTATTTAATTGAGGCTTGGATGCATGATTAAGGTTTATGCTTGTTTTTGGATGCCTCATAGAATAGGTTTGACATGCATTTGAGAATTGGATGCCTACGATGATTTGGATTTGGATATCTGTTGGGATGGCTACTTTGGATATTTGAGATCCCACCCATGACAAGGCTTTGTTTGATTATGCCGCCAGTGATGGTGAAGAGGCTTGATCAGCCTATTGTGTGGGACACCTTTGCTTATTTTGTAGGTGTGGATGGCACACTTGTGATATCTAGGTTGCATTAATGGTGGAATATCATATGATCATGGATTCCACAACATTTGTAGCAAAATTGTTGGGATGGATCAAAATAAATCGAAGTTGTAAGATAGTTAAGTCCCTTCTGTTAGTGGCAGAAAGTTGATGTCATTTGGTTAGGGCTATGTTCACTTGGATTGTGGTTGTGTCCACTTTGTTCATGGTTGGGCTCTACTTGGTTTGTGGTTGCATCCACTTCATTCGTAGCCTCCTCAGCATGGTATTGGTTGATAGCAGGTAATGCATGACTAAAACGTTTGGTATGAATGCTGAGACATAGAAATGTTGAAAATCTACAGATGAGTAGAGTCTATTGGACTTAGATAGTCTTGGAAATTTGTGATACTATTCATATTATCACCATGATAGTAGTTCCATTTGCATGAGATTGTGAAATCCCTAAGTTGGCTATTTGATTGATTTATCACAGGTTATCTAGGTAATTTGAATATTGAGTACCATTTGAGGATATGATTGATTGTTGTAAACAATGCCACATTTGATATTGCTGAATGAATTGGTATTCGCATTATGATTAAGAACACTAAATTGGATCATTTATGTATCTTGATTAATAGAGAATTTGAGTATGATTGAACTAAATTGTTATGGGTAGATAATGTTAATATAGAAACTGATATAGATTACTTTTGTATTGGTTGATTTCAAAATCATGAAGATATTGGACTAAAGTTGACTTGAGAATGTGATTTTGTAATTTTACTGAAAATGAAATTGTATATGGATGTATTGTATATGACATGAATGATAGATTGTTTTGATGGTTGTATATGTCTGTTTGGGCATTGACTATAGAAATGAATTGCAATGTAAAAAGTTTGAATATATCTTTGAGTTCAAATTGAAATTGTATATGAGCCTAAATTGGATAGATATATTTTCATAAATGTGAAATTCTATATGATTGTGTGAGATATGAAATTGAAGTCTAAACTTCATTTTTGAGTAAACGATTGGATAATAATTAGATATTTTTGGTTTTCATATAATATTATCGAAACTTGATGATAATTAATATATTTTGAGACATAATTGACGTGTAATTGAGCCAAATTAAATGGTGATAATGATACAAGTTATGAAGTGACATTGAAAGTTTTGAGAATGAAACTTTTTGTAAGGATGGGAGTCTGTAACACCTAGGGTGTTGAAAATGAGGAAAAATTTTGTCAAACTATGTATTTGGACATTATGCAATGATTTGAAGGATAAATATATAAATTGTATTTGAAATTTAATATAAGTTAAGTGAATTTATTAGAAAAACTGTAATGAGCTAAGTTATTGGGTTAAATATTAGTATCATTTTAGGATTTGAGGGGGATTAAAATGTACTTTAATGTGATTTCATTATGTTCATATGTCATGATTAATAAGGGATTAATTGCATGAGAGAAATGAAGGTGTAAAGAGGAGAAAAATCCACAAATAATGGGCAACTAATTGATGTCGTGACACTGGAAAAGGAGTTTGCAACATTATTTCAGATGAATGGAGAATTAGGCATCCAAGTTGGATGTCATGGTATCACTTCAGCATAGGGCAAAAATTTTGGCATCCAGCAAGTTGATGTTGAGGCACAGGTTTTTGATGTTGCGGCATCAGTTTTGTGGTGCACCAAAGTAGCGAAAAATCTGACTTTTTAAAGGCTAGATCCCATTCTGTTTGCATTTCTATCTATCCCGTTTCTTCTCCTACATCCCATACTCCATGTCCTAACCCTATTCATCCCTAAAACTTGGCAATTTTGATAGGAAGCATGGAGATTTATATGGGCAATCACTTAAGCATCCCTTCTAGCTTAGGTTTTTGATGTTTGAACAATGGGCAATGAAACAAACGTCTAATTTCCATCAAATGGATGGAGCTATGTGAACCTTGGGGTTTGGATCCTCATTTGAGGAGAATGACTGTGCTTGAAAGAAAAGGTAAGCCCAATCTCCCAATCGAATTCCCTATTTTTTATTTTTAGGGTTTGGAACCAAACTCGTATATAGTGAATTTTGGGATTTAATTGACATATATTGTTCATAACAATAAGATATGCTAGCTTGAGATTTTCATTCAAATGATTAGCATGCAGATAATTTTCCTTTTCATCTACTTGATTTCTACTAAATTTGAGAATAGTATTGCTTTAGAAGGTTACACAATCTCTTCTTCTTCTTCAGAGAGATTGAAATAATTTCTTAAACTCTTTGTAGATAGTTTAATTTCTGTTTCTCTTATCCATGAATTTTCTATCCTAGTACTGAGATTACAAATTAGTGCTCATGCAAGTCTAGGATATAAACTATTTTTTTAACTCACATATGCATTCCAACCTTGGTATTTCAACCATTCAGACACTTCTAATTGTATACCGAAGGATTCAAAATTGAATATTTTTCCTTTTATTACTCTTCTATCCTCATATCTTTTTATAAATCTGGAGTAGTCAGATGAACTATTCAAAAACATTACCTCAGGCATATCAACTTTTTGTCCTACCTTTTAGGTTCCTCTTCTTTGTGGAAAATCATCTCTTTCCTTTCTTTTACTTTCTACTCCTTTTATTCTTACCATTTTGAAAAAGAGAATTCTAGGTTTTGGAAAGGAAATGGGATTTTTGGGAGAGATGTCGAAGAAGGCCGAAAAGGAGACGGAGAGAGTTGAGACTGAGTTTTAAAAGAAGTAGGAAGATAGAGAGTCTTCTCCGAAGGAGGGGTTTTGAGAATTCGGAGAAGAAGGGTTTAGATTTTCGAAGAGGTTTCAAGCACTTGAATGAATTAAGTGCTTTTGGATATGGTCTTTGATTTAAATATTCTCCAAAACACTAATGTGTTTTGATTTCGGATGCTTCAAAAAATATCCTTCCGAGGCAACGATTCAATTTGGAGTTTTGGATATTCCAAAACATTACTTCAGAGGCTTTTGTTGATCTTTAGATGTTCCAAATGATATTTTTGAGAGCTTAAGAGGCTTTTGTTTTGTCCTTCGGAGGCTCTAAAGTGCACTTCGAAGTATAAAGATTTAGCTTAACTCCGAAACTTTATAAAATGGATTTTTGGAGTTTTGTATTTTAAGTTTTTTATATTAATTATTAATTCATGTTTATTTAGGAATCATTACCAAGATAAATAATTAATTATGTATTAATACATTTCTTGGAAAATGAAAGGTTATAATGTATTTCATTTTATGTTGCACATAGATGAGAACATAAATGGATAATTTATTTGATAAATTAAGCATTTTATGCATTAGGATCTAGAATGCCTAGTTGTTTTCTTATCATGTTAAATCTTTTTTCTGATTGTGGTTTTGTAAAAATATATGCTAGCTAATTTTCTATTGGGATAAATTCTAAGCAAATGTCATGGTTTTGAACATAGTCCTTAATAAAATAATGCCTAATTTCTATATGCTTAGTTTTAGAATGTAACATTGGATTCTTAGTCAAATTTATAGTACTAGTGTTGTCACATCCGATAGGTATGTCAACAAAATTAAGGCCAAAATCTTTTAATTGTTATTTCATCCATAGGATCTATGCACAGCAATTACCTACTCCTATATATTCAACCTCAGCAGTTGATAATGCAACACCGATGTTTGTTTCTTAGAGAACTATGAGATAATCATGCTTCCTAGAAATTGGCAAGATCCTGAGGTACTCTTTCTATCTACTTTATATCCAACAAAATCAGCATCTGAGTAATCTATTAAATTAAAATCTGAACCCTTTAGATACCATAATCCAAGATTAGGTGTATCTAAAAAATATCTAAATATTCTTTTTACAGCAATAAGATTTGACTCTTTTGGTTCTAATTAGAATCTAGCACACATGCATAGACTAAATATTATGTCAAGTCTCCTACTAGTTAAATATAACAGAAATCCTATCATGCTTCTATAAATCTTTTAGCAAATAAACTTACCTTTTTCATCTTTGCCCCTTTTTATTGATATACTCATTGGCATTCCATACCTTTTCCCATCTTCAATATTGAATTTCTTTAGTAGTTCTTTTGTGTATTTGGCTTGGTGAATGAAGATTGCTTCTTTCATTTGCTTAATTTGAAGTCCCAAGAAAAAGTTGAGTTCACCCATCAAGCTCGTTTTAAATTCTCCTTGCATTGTCTTGGAAAATTCTTTGCAAAGATTTTCATTAGTTGCACAAAAGACTATATCATCAACATAAACTTGAACTATGAGAATATCTTTTGTTGCATACTTAATGAAGAGAGTAGTATCAACTTTGCCTCTTGAAAAACCTTTCTCAATGAGAAATTTGCTTAACCATTCATACCAGGCTCTGGGAGCCTGTTTTAAACTATAGAGGGCTTTCTTAAGTTTGAATACATGAACTAGATTATGAGGATCTTCTAACCCATGTGGTTGTTATACATAGACCTCTTCATTAATAAATCCATTTAAGAATGCACTTTTAACATCCATCTGATATAACTTGAAATTCATAAAAGATGCAAATGAAATAAGCATTCTAATGGCTTCTATTCTTGCAACAAGAGCATATGATTCTTCAAAATCAATACCTTCCTCCTGACAGTACCCTTTTGCTACTAATTTTGCTTTATTTCCTAATATAATTCCATATTTATCTAGTTTGTTCCTAAAGACCCATTTAGTTCCTATAGTAGATTGATGATTTGGTCTTGGAACAATAGTCCATACATTATTTCTTTTGAATTAGTCTAATTCTTTTTGCACAGCTGAAATCCAATTTTCGTCTTCTAAGGCTTATTCTATGCAAGTTGGTTTTAATTGAGAAATAAAAGCAAAATTGTCACATATTTGGTGATAAGAAGATCTAGTTCTAACTTTGTCATATACATTACCAATTATCTAACTTTCAGGGTGATCATGCATGAATCTCCAATCTTTAGGAAAAATATTATTACCTTCATTATTTACCTCGCTGATGGATGATTTATCTTCTATTTTTTCTTCATCCATTTATGTTCATGATTAGGAAGGTTCTCCTTCTTTATCTTGTATTTTTATTTTCTTAATAGAAGTTATTAGTTCACCTATCTCATCATCAAAATCACTTATCTTCCTCAAGGAATTAGTACTTTTATCAAACTTTACATGAATAGATTCCTCTATAGTTTTATTTTTCAGATTGTATACTCTAAATGCCTTACTAACAATGGAATAACCAAGGAAAATGCCTTCATTAGATTTGTTTTCAAATTTACCATGCTTTTCTTTGCCATTATTAAGAATAAAGCGCTTACAACCAAAAGTATGAAAATATGAAATATTTGGCTTCTTACCATAATATAATTCCAATGGAGTTTTGTTCAGCAAGGATCTAGTAAAGATTTTGTTAATAATATAACATGTTGTGTTCATTGCTTCAGACCAAAAATACTATGGGTGGTTGTATTCACTCAACATTGTCCTTGTCATCTCTTGCAAAGATTTATTTTTCCTTTCAACTACTTCATTTTGTTGGGGTGTTCTTGGTGTAGAGAAAGTTTGAAGAATTCCACTATTTTCACAGAAATTAGTGAATCTATGATTTTCAAACTCTCCACTATAATCACTACTTATGGTAACTATATGAGAGCTTTGTTCATTTTGTACACGTTTGGAAAATACCTCAAAAATGAAAAAGCTTCATCTTTGGATGTTAGAAACATTACCTAAGTAAATCTACTAAAATCATCTACAATGACATATGTGTAATGTTTCCCTCCAAGGCTTCTTGTTCTTGTTGTTCCAACTAAATCCATATGTAGCAACTGAAGGGGTTTGGTTGTGTAGACTTCTTTATTTGATTTGAATGATTCTTTCACTTGCTTGCCTTTCATGCAAGCATCACACAACTTATTGTCAAATTTGGGTTTAGGTAAGCTAACAACTAGATCTTTATTATATAATTTTTTAATCAAATTTTTGTTTGCATGTCCTAGCCTTTTATACCACAATATGGGTTCATTGTCATTTACAACAAGACATTTGACTTGAATATCATATAAATCCGCCAAATATACATTTCCATGTCTCTTTCTAAGTACTATAACTAAATTTGAACTATCTAATATTGAACAAGTATGAGATTCAAACACAACTTTGTAACCATTATCACAGAATTGACTTACACTCAAAAGATTGTGTTTTAATCCCTCTATTACAAAATTGTAATAGAGGGAGGTTGGCAAATTTTACCAATTCCAACCACTCTACCTTTTTTATTATCCCCAAAGGTAACTGTTCTTCCATTTTTAACTTTAAGTTCTATGAATAACTCTCTTTCTCCTGTCATGTGTCTTGAGCAACCACTATCAATGTACCACTTGCTATTCTCTGTGGCTCTCAAACACACCTGCAGTAATGAAATTGGCCTATAACATTTAGTACCCATTTAGGAATGGGTCCAAGTGGGTTAGTAGTAGAATATTTTGGCACTCATTGTTTTTTAGATGCTGCTAATCTATTTTCTAGATATGTAGTTGCATTTACAACTTCAGTAACTATTTTAGGAATCCAAATCATATTTTGTTTAGGTTCTAGTTTTCTTTTATGATTTTCTTTCTTTAGTTTCATATATCTTTCTTTCTTTTAAGTTTAAATAAGGCAGTGGTTAAGGTTCTTCTAAGAGCATGATTTTCTGCTTTAATTTGCTCAAATTCTATATTTATATTCTGATCAGTTTTGAGCAATGTATTTTCTTATTTTAATTTGGAGCATTCATTAATTGTTCTTTCAACTTCTCTTTTAGTTTCCTTGTGTTTAGCTTTTAATATTTTGAAATATGAATATAATTCTTCTAATAATTCTTCAATATCAGAAATTTCAAGTTTCAAGTTTACCTCATCATTGTAGATGGCCATAAAGCTTATTCTTATATGATTCTCTTTTTGATCCTTTTCTTTGGAGCTGAGTGAATTAAATTAAGCTTCATTTTTTTCTTCTTCTTCACTCAAGCTTTTTTGCATTATGTTTTCTAGCATTTCCTATGCAGTCATAGCTTTCTTTTTTTTCCAAATTTTCTGTTATTAGAAATATTCCTTTTGTCAAAGTAAAAGTTATACCTTTTCTTCTTGTCTCCTTGCTTTTTATCTAGTTCTGGGTAGTCAAACTTCATTTGCCCAAGCTTGGTGCAATTGTAACAAATTGAAGCTTCCATTTTCTTATCTTTACTTGTGAAGTTCTTGGAATTGTTTCCAAATCTTTTCTTCTTGAGCATGTTTCTGAATCTTCTTATTATCATTGTCATATCCTCATCATCTTCACTGGTTGAGGCTTCTTCTGAAGATTCTTCATTTTTTTATTCTGCTTGCAAAATTAATATTTTCTTGCCTTTGAATTCATCTGGAGCTTTTTATTTCATCAAGACTTCATGGGTCATGAGAGATGCCAGGAGTTCTTCTACTGTCACCTTTGTCAGAACTTTTGCTTCCTGTATGACAGTTACTTTGGGTATTCAGTGTCTAAATAAAGATCTCAAGATTTTCTTTGCTAGCTTGGTCTCTTCGTATTTTTCTCCTAATTTCTTTAAGCTGTTGATGATTTTCTAAAATCTTCCAAACATTTCAGAAATGTTTTCTGATTCCTTCAAAGAGAAAGCTTCATATTCCTGCATTAGATGATTTATTTTTGTTTCTTTTACATGATTTATACCTTCATGTGCTACCTTAAGTTTATCCTAGATTTCCTAAGCTAAATCACATGCAGAAATCTTTTCAAACTCAAAAGAAGCTAATGCATAGTAGAGGCTATTTTTGCCTTATCATTACGTTCTACTACTTGTATATCTTCTAGTGTGTATTTGTCTTCAGTGTTAGTGATATTCTTTACATTTTTCACTATAAGCCACAACTAGTAATCTGTGGCAATCAAAAAATTTTACATTCTCATTTTCCAATACCCATAATTAGTTCTATCAAATAAAGGGCGTTAAGAAATAGATTATCCTTCAGCAGATGTGTTATGGAACATACCGGTCATTTGAATCTCTTCACAAGTTAATATACTGATAATCAAAATTTAATTAGTGAAGCCTGCTCTGATACCACTTATTGGTCCCTTGCACAATGGTAGCTTAAGAGGGGGGGTGAATTAAGCTTTTAAAACTTTTGGCCAAATCAAATGATCCAACCTGTTGAATGAATAAATAGAATAAATTGCACAATACACAGTACAAGATTTTTATAATGGTTCGGCCCATCCTAGGTTTCTACTCTACTTCTCTGAGTCAATCTCCTCTATTGATCTCAGGTTCCACTAATATCTTGATCAACCTGATCAAATACATATTAGTTTTCCAATAAAATCACCAACCAACTTACTGGTTTTCCAAGCTAACCAGAAACTTTTATAACCTGTTAGTTTTCGAAGCTCACTAATGAACTTGTACCCTTTCTGCAAATTTCCTACTTACTTATCTCAATACATAAATACCAAGTACTCTACTTATGTTACCAAATATTAAAATGAGGTTTATAGATTAATGCTTCTTACTTAAGTAGACTTGTACATGAAATTTTGAACTTTAAGTAAATGAATAAGAAATAAGAGTAGAAGATTAAAACTTCTTATTGAGAAGTGATTTAGACTTTGAGAGCTCTGACAAAGTCGTAGCCGTTGGAGTTGAACTTTGAAGGAAGATTTTGAATACTCATAAGCTTTTTCTTCTTATGTTTTCTCGTATATTCGATATGATTAGTAGTTTTTTTTGCATCTGAATTCCTCTTTTATAGGCTGGGAGAAATTTTTCCGTTGCTGTTGTTGGCAGATTTTTAAATGTTCAAAAATATTTTTCTTTACCGTACACTTTGTATGATGTCTAAATTTGTAGCAATCAGTATTGGTCTCCAACTTTGTCGCTAACTTTTCTTAATGTTCACATTCTTATCGGGTGCTCTAAAGTTATTTCTTCAGTCACTCTAAAGAGATGAGTAAACAGATGATGTCTTGAATGATTTTCGGATGCTCTGATTAGTTTACCTCAAATTTTCCAAAATGACAGTAAGCCTTTTTTTTAATTGAGATAGACTTTAGAGAGAAGTTTGGATTCTCTGAACTTTTAATACTTCAAAAAGGTGAATTTTGAAGTATTGTTCGATGACTCTGAAGCTTTCTTGCTAACTCTGAATTTTTTAAGGACTCCAAAGCAGGTTTGATAAATTTCAAAGCATGTTTAAATTACTCTAAAATGTGACTGATTAACTCTGAAGCACATATTCATAACTCTGAAGCTTGCCTAATAAACTCTGAAATGTCTCTTGTTGATTTTGAAGTTTACTGTGACAACTCTGAAGCTTTCATGATAACTCGTAACAATTTTGAAGCTTACTATGATGAATCTGAAGCTTTCCTACTAACTATGAAGTGTGCTTGTGATGACTTTGAAGTACGTTGTAAAAACTCCGAAGCTTTTTAATTAGCTCCGAAGCATGTTGTGAAGACTCTAAAGCTTGTTTTGGTTATCTCCAAACCATATCATGATGATTTTGAAGCTTTAGTTGTTTAGTCCAAAGTTCACTATGACAATTCCAAAGCTTTGTCTATTTACTATGAAACACATTGAGATGATTCCGAAACACGTTGAGATGACTCCGAAACACGTTGAGATGACTCTAAAACATTTTAAGGTGACTCCAAAGATGTTTTTGTTGGCTTCAAAGCATGTCTTTAAGACTTTAATATTTATATTTTCTTATTTTAAGTATATATAAAATTTGTATGCTTATTTTTAAAGAACATTTACTTTGTTTCTTCCTTTTATTATTATAAAGGTTATTCTCAAGTTGAGTATGAGTTAATACTTTTGCGACATACTTGAGAGCAAATTATTAATACCTTAATATTTCACTCATGTCTTTACTTATCATCAAAATATACTTGGTTAAGAATGTTCATCATCAAAAGCAACTTGATAGTATGTTCAACAAATTTTTAGCTTGATTCAATATGAAATTGATTGTTTGAATGCAGATAACAAGGATTTCTTTATTTGGCATTAATTGATAAACATATGTCCATTTGTGATTATTTATAATAAGAGGTATTGATTGTTTAATATGAAATGTGCTATTATAGATTAATTATTGCTTATAACATTTGTCTACTTACTGAGTTGCTCGGACTCATGCCTTGTTGTTTAACTTTTTAGTTGACAGGTCAGACAAAGGGCTTGTGAGAAAGACTAAAGACCTTTGGATGATATGATTGAATGTTGGAATTGAAATGCCATTGAATTTCTATATTAATGTGAATTTTTATAATTATATAAAATTATAAATGATGTATAAAATGAAGTATTAGAATGTCTTACTAGATGATGTATAATATTGTAATAACATGATATGTTCCCCTATGGTGTAGTGTCATCATGGTGTAATATAGGTTCTGGGCTATGGGTAAGTTGGGCTAGTGGAATTATGATTTGATTCATAATCATTGAAATTGTAAACAATGATGTTTAGAAATTTATTTGATAAATGAATGTATATCACGTTTTAAATATTGAAAATACATAGTAGAATCTGCCAAATTTTTGACCGAAATCCCATTAAAATTTGTAAATTTGGAGAGGAAATAATGAAATGTATAGGTGTCCTAGAATAGGACTCGAGTACTGCCACCCTAAAAGTGGGAAGTTGTAGTAAAAATGAAGGTAAATGACCAAGGTCGTGCCTCACAAGGCAGGGCATAACACCTACATCTTTCTTTCCCTAGGAAATTCTCTTACTTTAACCCCTTAATTGGTCATTCATTTCACTTCCTTTTCACACCCTTTCACCGTCCATTTCATCCACATATAATAGTATACCAAATACCCAAGCATCTGATGTAACACATGATCTAAAAACTTATCATGGAACATAATGAATGCTCATGCCAAATATGTTGCTACTTAGCCTTGTACATTTGCTTATCAAACCAATAACAAGGGAATTGATATTTTCAAATTCCCAATCTAATGCAAACCAAATTCTCATTCATTCATATCATAATTAAAGTATATTATTGTCATTATATAGCAAACCCATCAAAATGCTCGAAATACATGATTAAGAAGACGGTTAAGAAAATTTAATACCAAAACATAGAAAACAAAACTTGCTTACCGCAATAAGAACCACTACACCCTTTCTAGCCTCAAACTTTGAAATTCCACGACCAAATCCACAAGCCATGAATCGTACACTCAGGATACATAACTAACCATCATTTACATACTTTTAATGTTTGTTAAACACATGTGAACTAGATCTTATCTCTGGTTCATAACATAGCCTTCTCTAGGGTTTACCCCAAATATCCAGTTTAATCCTAATTAAGGAACAATTGTAGAGTTGACAACAAGGGTTAACCATCACATACCCTTTTTAGCATCATTTCATCGAACACCTAATAAGCAATCCCGTTTTTTTATTTCTAGCCACAAGCAGTTTAGGGGTTTTGTCCCAATTTACAACTACACATATTTTAATATGAATTATATCTCAATTAATGATCATAACATTCAATTCACCACTCAAATCTCATTTCCCCTAGTTTCTAACCTTCCACCCCTAAAACCTAAAAATCAAAATTTGAGAAATTCAACTAGGATAAATCATAAATTTACAATAGAAATTACTTACTATCTAATTTCCTCCAGCTAGAATCCATAAAAACTTGTTGCAAGGAGATTTCCCCCAAATCCCCTTCAAATTCCAAACCCAAACTTGTGCAATCTAACGTCTTCTTTGTATCGAACTATTTTAGATTGCTTTGCCATCGATTTCCCTAACTTACTACATTGAATTCAGCAAAAGTGGAGATTTCTAGAGCTTGGGAATGAGGGGAGAGGGCTGGAGACATTTTTCATCTGAGAAATGGGGTGATGGAGCATTTTAAGCTCGTCCACCCATGGTACCCTAGGAGCACATAAAATCCTATGCACATGCGCCCAGCTTGCAATATTTTATGTCCACTTTTCTCATAGTGTTTTCTTCCAGTTAATCATAATATACCATCCATTAGTCATGTCCATCATGATTTTCATTAATATTCATATGTGTTTGTGCCACCAAGCCGCTATCATATTCATGTCACATTGGTGTCATCTAGGCACTATCGTGTTCATATTAGGTTTATGCCACCTGGATACTATCATGTTCATATCACATTAGTGCTACATAGGCACTATTATAGCCACATCATATTCCCACACAAATGCTATTTACCATGCCCTCTTTTCTCCATTTTAAAGTTTCTAAGAAATGGCCCAACAAGTCCCTCCAAGAAACCACATAAAATTCCATAAAATCACAAAAATTATGCATGTATATTGTAGCTGCATCGGTGCGGCTGCATTGCTTTCCAACACCACGGTGCCTGTTCTACTACCTACCAGATGGACATCCTTTATGGAGTGTCGCCCAGTTATTTGCCCTGTTTTTCTTGTGGTTGCTTCTTTTCCAATTGAATCTTTCTTTGGCCATTTATATGCAGTTTTTCTTAGTCATATTCATGCTTTTGCTTTACTTCATTTATCACCCAATCATCAATATATACACACACATCACATGATTGAATCATGCCCCTTATAACCATGCAATGCCATATTAAAGTAACCCAAGTAAACACACATAGCGAAATTCCATTTCTAATTTAAACACATGAAATTGCATAATCTCATCATTTCAAATTAGGGTACAGTAATATAAACATCATTCAAAATCATGGGATACACTCTATCCCTTGTAAAATCATGGGATATGCTTTATCTTGATCAATTTACATGACATATCAAGCAAACAATTAAACAAATATAATTCAATTCAATTCCCAAACTAAATACATGAAGCGCATGAATTCATCATTCCAAATCGAAACTCAATAAACTAAAAATCATGTAAAACGCGGTGCCCATATGCAAAATCATGGGGTATTCACTATCCCCATCAAGTTTCACATCCACCTTCCCATTTATGAGATTAAAAGAAACCTACTTACCTCTATAATGACACTTTCACACTCCTTGCTTTCCAACTCAACAGCTTGACTGCAACTCATCCAATGAATCTTACACACATCACATGTGTCCCAAATAAAAACCCACACAGATCTAAGCAAGAGATCTAACTCAGTTTCATACTAATTCATCCAACGTTTTTAAGATATATTCCTATCTCATTACACATCATAATGCCCTACCTAATGCCCAATTAATGGATAATTAGGGTTGTAGTAAAACCACTCAATTAAACTTTTTTTTCATTATGTCATTTCATCGAACATTTAAGGTGCTTTCCATATGTCATTTCATTAAACACTTAATATGTATCATTTTAAATTATCAATTCTAGCCAAGTATAGTAACTGGAATTCATTTCTAATATCACAAAATCATGCGTTCCCGTGATTAACATCCTAACTAACCTTGCTAATTACTCCCCCATGCCCTAAAACTCATGAATTCTCTTCTTAACCCACTTATTTCCAAAATACACTACACAAGGGTTAAGAAGTGGTTGTCCAGTTCATGGACAACCCTCTACCATGAGTTTCTCATGGTTAAATTCCATCGCTAACGCCCAAATTAAACATTCTACTCATCCTCACGTGAAAATACAAGAATGGCTCATTCAATTTCAAACCCTAATTCCATGAATTTGTGAAATAACACCCCCTCTTTAACAGAGATTACCAATTAGTGTAGGGAAAATACTTACTAATATGATCCTTTGTTGTTTCTACTACCAAATATTCGATCTCTGCCACCAAGTAGAACACAAAGCTCTTTGTGTGAATTTTCCAAAATTTCCCTTCCACTCTTTCTACTCAAATGGGTGAATTTTTACCCAGGGTTAGCAATAACACACTCGCACACCATTCTCCCTCAAAAATTTTGATGAAAAGGATATTGGTCCCTTATCTAATGATGCCTCAAGAGGGGGGGGGGTGAATTGAGCCTTTAAAATTTTTGACCAAGTTCAACAGATAGTGTTAAAATAAAATAAGAAAGATCAAACAGCACATTAAGACAATGATTTTATAGTGGTTCGGCCCTTAACCTGGTACCTACTCCACTTCTCTGAGTTAGCCTCTCTTGCTAAACTCAAGTTCTACTAACACTTGTTGGTTTTCCAAGCTCACCAACAAACTTACACAAGTTGATTTTTCAAGCTCACCAACAAACTTATATACATTGGTTTTCAAAGCTTACCAATAACGTATACACATTGGTTTTCAAAGTTTACCAACAAACTTTTGTGAAAAAGTAATAAACAAAAGTGTATAGATTGAATGCCTCTTCATAGGAAAAGTGTAATAAGTTTAAGTAACTAAAACACAATAAATATATCAATAAAAACAAAAGGTGTTAGACTCCGAGTGTTGTTGAAATGATGGCTTTGAATGCTTGTTTAAATGTAGCTCAAGTGTGTTTATCTCATGGAAGAAAAGTAGGAAGCCTTTCTAAATGCTTGAGTGAATATTTTTGATTTCTCAAAAACTTCTCAAATGTTTAAATCTTCCTTTTATAAGTTGAGGAAGATGCTTTTGCTGATTTGATTATTTTAAGCAACTTTCTTGCCGTTTGAGAAATCTTCTTAGAAGCTTATGATTATTTTAAGCTTCTTTCCTAACCATTTGAAAAAGGGACTCAAAGCCTTGTCATCTTCTTCAACTTCTGTCATTATGTCCATCTTCAAAAGTTCTAAGATAAGTTATTTAAAACTTCTAAGGAGAGTGTTTTTGGTTGCTTTGGTTGCTAACACTTTCAATAGTCATATTTCTACTACTAATAATCTTTTGTTAAGCTTTTGATAAGCTTCTAAAGATTGCATCTTTTGTTTCTGATGAATTTCTTATGACTGGCCTTCTTGAAAATGCCTCCAAAGAATTTTTTTAGAGTTGCCTCTAAAGGTTTAATTCAACATTCTGATAGGTTTCAAATTCAAAAACTTGTTCTGAACTTATGAGAAGTTTATTCCTGATGAACTTTTGATAAATTTTGGATAAGTTTCTATGTTCAGAGACTTCTTCTGATGATTCCACTTGATTAATTTCTGATTGCAGAAACCATTTTCTATAATTCTTCTTATAAAATTTTGATTGACTTCTAAGGAAGTTCTTACTTCTGAATTGCTTCTGTACCTTTAAAGAACTTCTGAGAATAGCTTCTGATTTACCTTTGCTTCTTGATTGATTCATACTTTCTTAAACATGCCTTTGATAATACTTCTAAGTTGATTCTGTGCAATGTGTCACCATTTCTGTATTGCTTTTGTGTAGTGTTGTACTGCTTCTGAGTAATGCGACATTCCTTCTGAGTAGTGCCATAGTGTTCTGTGTTGCTTCTGCTTAGCATGATAGAATTATGTATAGCTTTTATGTAGCATGACATAGTTCTAGATTGCTTCTGTGCAATGTGTTAATGTTCTTCATAATGTGACAATGTTTTTGCACTATTTTTATGTTCTTAATGGTGCTTCTATGTTGCTTTTGAGGATCTTCTATATACGCATATTGCTTCATTTTGATTCTGAGTTGTTTTTGTTTGACGAGATAGTGCTTTTGCATTGCTTCTGTGTGTGGAATAGAAGTTTAACAGAACTTTTGCATTAATGATTTCAGAAGTTCTAAGGAAAATATGCACAAGTGGTTTTGAAGGACAGAAGTTCTGGGGTAAATAAGCCCATGTGTTAGAAGTTCTAATGAAGTATAACAGATCTTCTGTGTGCACTTGATGATGCTTCTACATTACTTCTATATAGGTTAAATTTCTTCTGAGTTGTTTCTATGTCCCTTGATATTTCTTCTAGGATTCTTCTAAACGTAGAATGATTCTTTTGATTGGCTTCTGTTTACAGACATGTCTTCTACATTGCTTCTTTAGGCACTACTGATAACTTTTGATTACACTTGATTAAGCTTCTGATTGTTTCTTAGAAGCTTCTAATAGTATTCTAAGATACTTGTTATCTTCGCATACTTGACTTCTAAAATACTTTGAGTATTTCTAAGGATTGGAATTAATCCTAAAATCACTTCTGATGGAGTTCATAGTTGCTCCTTAGCTTTTGATCATAATCTTTCCACTGCCATGTCATCTACGATCCTGAGAGCTGATAAGATTGATCAAAGACTTAATTCTCTACAATCTCTAGCAGAATCATTCAAAGGTCAAGTCTATAATCCTCACTTCTCACCACCTCATCCTCATTTTTCTCCACCTCCAACTCACTTTCCATCACATCCACATCACTTTTCTCCAGTTACAACCAACTCTCCCATCATAATAATGTCTTCACCCACATACTCCCCTCATTCATCCTCTCCTGCAGATCCAGAGGTTGCTTAACCTGAGAGTGAACCTACTAAAATTGTATCTTCCTCTCTTCCAACACAACCTCCCTCAGTTCCAACTTCTGAAGTAAATCCATGTTGAACAATTGTTAGATTTGGCAAATACTTCATAGTCCCAATTCATAAAACCCATTTTCTTCCCCCAGGGCAAGCAATATGGTTAGAACGGACCTAGCTTGATCATCATTCGATCTGGAGAAGTAATTCCTAAACAGATTGTGGACCTTCCACAAGAATGGAACAAGCCCTTAATTCATCCAGAGTGGAGAAGACCTACCACTCCTCCAAAAATCCCACCATGAAGTTCTTCACACTCTCCTTCAATAGTTATTAATAATCCTGATATTCTTCTCCTTTTATTCAATCCAATTAGGATGACTTTTTCAGAGTTTGAGAATAAATCCAAAATTAATTCTGAAGTTGCTAGAATGTTTCTCTCTCAGTCTATCATTCTATCTCCTTAAGAATTTCCATTCTCAGAACTTGAGGATCCTAACATTCTACATAGGATTCAACTTCTCCCAAATCCTTCATTAACTCCTAAAGGGCACAAAATCCAAGTTCATGATAGAGAATCAATTGTGCAAAATTACTCTGAAAAACTTCTTTAGATGCTTGCAATGTCAAAACTTCTTAGAAAGGAGTTTCCATCTCCCTCAAGTCCTCATAAATTCTTTATTCTCACTAGCCCTTAAATACTAGAGGGTTGAGCTACTGAAGTTGTGCTATCCTTTCTAGTTGCCCATCAATTTGTGCCTCTAGTGGTACCCCTCTTTCGTCTAAGGTCAATCCTTGTTGAGTCCTAAAGGCTCCCTGTGGTGTTATGCTAGGTGGAACTGCCATGGATGGAGTCACTATCCCTTACCTCGACTTACTAGGAATCTGCACTGAAGGCTCTCCTGTTGGCTCCAATTGAGATGAAACTCGCCTACCCACCATCTATTCCAATACCCTCATGATAGCCTGTTGAGACAAAACTAACTGGTTCACCACTGCTAACACCTCACTCATACCAAACTAAGATCCCAATACCACTGGAGTTGCCCCATTCGAGGCTTCTACACTCACTGATTGTTCAACTCTAGTAGCAGGTGTAGTTGTTCCCTCAACTCTTGCTTCTGCAGGAGCAGCTTGGGTGGTGACCTGCTATTCCACCGGTGGCACTGGAGGTAGATTGGCACCAGCTTCCTCGAATCCTTTAGACCTATTACTAGGCCTTCTTATCTCTAAATTTCTATGAGTGGGAGCAGGAGTCCTTCTAAGGTTCACCATCTAAAACACATGATAGACTGGTATTAGCATCAACTTTGCAATTACTTGACTAGTACAATGTATATCCTCATCATCCTAGAGTCAGATACTAATATAGTATGGAGTTACACAATAGAAATACTTAGGATTTTCCAGAACCAAAACCACTCTGATACCATTTTGCCACACCCCAAATTTAGCAGAGTTTTCCTTATAAAATTTGGGCATGACACTAGTAATATAAGATCCAAGAGTCTACTCTTGAGTAACACTCCTACATCATATATATTGGATTTATGTGTAACCTATCATCAATAATATCTAATAATAATGTCCACCATTATCCCATAGATAATATTGATAATCCTAAACATAAACATAATGTAAACCATACTACCATACTAAAGGAGCTGCAACGGGATAGCAAAGTAACTAATGAATTACAATCCTCTCTTCCATATAAACAAATAAATAAATAAAAATTATCATGTCTCTCTCTCTCTTCTCTCTCATGAACTACTAAGAAGTCAATTCCCTAACCCACGATCAATTATGATTGAGAATAAACTAGTGAGTTATAACTCAGTAGGTAGCAATGAAGTTAATACTCAACATTTCAAATGTAATCGCATATACAATGACGTATGTTATAGCAAACTCGATGATCTCTAGCAATCATTTCATACGCATGTAAGAAAAACAATGTCACATGACTCTAGAATCATGCATAATCATATATATCACTTCAGCATTGTCTTAACATTAATGGTGTAGACTCTCACCACTCAAGACAAGTTGTACTCTAGTGATTACTCTTTATTCTCTAGGTCACTCACATCATTATTGTTACTCTAGTGGTGTGAAACTCTCACCATTCAATGATAAGCCATTTCTCTAGTGACCACTCTTGGCGTTTATCATTCCTCTAGTAATACAACTCTTATCGCTGATGATACTCTATGACTTCATGACCACTTACAACTATGCCATAATCTCAATGTCACCTCTTAGTCAATGAAGAGAATACTCTCCAAGACTATAACTTTTGACACATTGGCAAGTTAGCTCTTAAGTGGCATTACAACTTCTAAGATGGGTATATTTCATGCTCATGTATATACATACTCTTATAAGCAAGAATACATACAAATTCATTCATATGCTCATACACAAATCATATGCATGATTAATCTTGATCTCAGGTATATAAACTAACTTAATCTCATAACATACATAAACTAAATAATCGATAATAACCCTAATAAGAATATAGTAGGCAATTACAAAATTTTTCAATTTAAACCCTTGACAAGCCCCTTCCTGGTTGATGAGAATGCAAAATGCCATATTTTATTCTCCTAATACTTCATCTTTTGCACCTAATACTTCATCTTTTGCACC
>JAYJMB010004405.1:0-12997 GCA_036873735.1 Pouteria campechiana | reverse complement strand
GCAATGGTAGCTCAAGAGGGCGCGAGGGGGGGGGGGGTGTGGGGGGGAGGGAGGGGGGGGGGGGGTGAATTGAGCTTTTAAAGCTTTTGGCCCAAATCAAATGATTATGGTGTTGAAAGAATAAATAAAACAGATTACATATTAAACAATACAAGATTTTTTTAGTGGTTCAGCCCTTCCTGGGTTCCTACTCCACTTCTCTGAGTTAGTCTTCTCTACTAAGCTGAGGTTCCACTGATATCTTGATCAACCTGATCAAATACATATTGGTTTTAAAACAAGCTCACCAACTAACTTACTAGTTTTCTAAGCTAACTAGAAACTTTCACAACCTGTTAGTTTTCCAAAGCCCACCAACAAACTTACACCCTTTTAGCAAGTTTCCTAATTGCTTATCTTTATACATAAACACCAAGCACTCTGCTTGTGTTGCCAAACACTAAAATAAAGTATATAGATTAATGCCTCTTACTTACATAAATTTGTACATAAATTCAGAATTCTAAGTGAAAGATTAAACAGTAAGAATAAAAGATTCAAACTCCTTGATTGAGTAGAGATTTAAACTTTGATAGCTCTGTCTGAGTTGTATCCGTTGGAGTTAAACTTTTGGAGGAAGATTCTAAATGCTCTCCATGTGATCAGCAAGGTTTGATAAATATTCAATTAGGTTATTTTCTTCTACTTCTGAATCTCTCTTTTATAGGTTGAGCGAGGTTTTTCCATTGTTGATCTTAGTAGACATTTTTACATTTGAAAACATTTTTCTTACCTTATCTTTTGTTTGATGTCTGACTTTGTTACCTTCTGGTATCGGTCCGTTAATTTTGTTGCTGACTTTTTCAAACATTGACTTTTCATACCAAGGTTCTGAGGAGATGAGTGAATACGTGGTGTCATGATTGATTTTGGATAATCTGAATTATTTTCTTCAGATTTTCTAGAGTGATAGTAATCCTTCTTAGTTGTATTAGTCACCTGTTAAGAGAAGTTCAAATTTTTTGAACTTATATTGCCTTCAGAAAAGTAATCCAAATCCTTGTTCAAACATCTCAGAAGCAAGGTTTAACATCTACGAAGCATGGTTTAACATCTACGAAGCATGATCATTGTTTTTGAAGATTGTCTGAATTCTTTCTAAAATATAACTTTAGGTTCTCCGAAGCATGTCTATTTATTTCGAAGCATAACTGATTATCTCCAATGCTTGTCATGTTATTTCTGAAGTGTATAGAGATATCTTTGAGACTCTCAAGACTTCTCCGAAGCTCTTCAACTTTTTTTGAAGCATGCTGCAACTTGTAAAATTTTATATACTTAATTTTGTAAAGAGTGTTTTCTTCATGTCTTCCTTTCATCATCATAAAGGTTATTCTCAAGTTGAGTATGAGTTTATCTTTCTGCAACATTCTTGAGAGCAAAATGTTAATACCTTAATGTTTCACTCATGCTTTTGCTCATCATCAAAATATACTTGGTTAAGAATGTTTGGCTTCAAAATCAAGCTAGATAGCATGCTTCAACACATCTCATATCTGCCTACAGATGAAGTTACTACTTTGTCTATAGGTTTGCCTGAAGCCATATAATTTGTCTGAGGCCCCTAAGGTTTAACTGTAGACTCAATAAATACCCCTCTTTTAACTTCATCTCAGACTCACCTCTCGTATTCACTATTGGTGACAAAATTTCCCTTTTCAAAAGAAGACTATTCAAATTACCATTGCTTCCTTCTTCACTCCTCCTTCTCTTCACATTATTTTTCTTTTGATTATCTCACTCCCAAGAACCCCCAAGCTCTTTCATATCAAAACCCTAAAACCTTTACTAGCGGATTCAAGAACTACAAAGATGACTCTAACATCCACTTCCATCATAAGGAGAAATAAAGAAGAGTCAGAAGAGATGCATCCACCTCACAAACTAAGGATTCAAAGAAATAGGCTTCTTGAGGTAAATGATGAACAAAGTTACCATGAGTTCATGAGCAAGTATGATAAAAGAAAAGCATTGAAAGAAAATGTTATTGATTTTGATTTCTTCAAAGAGATGAAGATAGAAATATATAGTTGGATAAACTTTCAGGGGTGAAACAAATTTATGAGTTGCAAAGACAAGTGTTATTCGAGAATGGTAAAAATACTTCTTTACAACTATGATCCTAAGCTGAAGAAGTCCTAGATTGGAGATAAGGAAATAAATATCTCCTAAAAGCATAAAGAATGCTTAAATCTCCCTATGATTGAAAGGCAAACATTTGAATGGCCAACACCTAGACGAGAGTTGTTTTTACAACTAATAGGGACAGCCATTGGGGATGATGTATGGAATCTAAATCCCAAGAATCCAAATGTGAATCTAAGACTTACACACAATATCCTAAGCAACAATATTTATACCAAGAATGGAAGTAGGGATAACATTTCAAAAAGAAATGCAAGGATTCTGTGGCCATTGAAATATAAGAAGAAACTTGATCTGGTCAAACTAATGTTTGAACAACTTCATCAAGTCAAAACATCAACAAGACATCCTCTGCCCTATGGAATGACAATGACCAAAATGTTAAGAAAGGTAGAAGTAGATTTGTCACATGAGGTACCAGATAAATTCAAGTATTCAGATATGGTTAATAAGGTGACACTAAAAAGAATGAGAATATTCATAGCATCAAATGGTATAGTCAGAAAAAAGGTTTGAATTAGTCAAGAAAGAAAGGAAAGAAGCCCCTTCAATAGCAGCAGAAGAAGTCTACTCATATATACAAATTGATGAAATAAGTAGAGAAGCTGCCATAGAAAAATTTATGGCTGAAATAATAGATGACCTGATACAATATTACTTCTCTGTTGAAAAAAGAACAAGATTAGAAAATGAAGATTCTGTATCATATGTCAAAATAGTAGGAAGGGTAAGAGATGAAGAAGAAAGATTAGTGGATCATATACATTCAACCTCAGCAGCAACAAAAGTAAAGGCAGTAACTGCACCATCTGTACCTCACAGTCCAAATTCATTCAACTAACTCATTCATCTCCACCAACTCATCCCACTCTACAAGACCTGGAGAGAAGAATCATCAACATTAAAATATTCTTTTCAACTCTCAATAGTAGGATGAATTCAATGGGTCAAAAACTAGATACTCTAATCTCCTTAGCTAAATCCATCAAAGGTCAAACACAACCATCTCAATCCTCTCTATAGTTTTCTCCAGTCCATAAAACCAGATCTGTTTCACCAATTGGGCCTACCCATTCCTAAACTGCACCTTCACCTTCTCACTCCCATCACTCACCTTCTATTCACAAAACTCATAATTCTTCAACCTCTACATCTTCATCACGTTCATCTCTATCTGAGTCAGTTGAAACACTCTCTAATTCAAAAATACCTCTTGCACAAATTCTTAAATCTATAAAAACCACTTCCAAGAAAAACACTCATCCTTCATCAGGTGTCTACCATGGTGCATCTCAACCTCATCCACATCTTCATTCTTTCTTGCTAGAATTAGGAGATTCACTCTTGTGTCTTCATCCCTCCATACAGAGATATTGTCATAACAGAAGTAGCACTATATTCCTTTCAAATGGAAAAACCCTATCACTATCCACCTACTACAAAAGATTCTTAAAATTTTGTATCCCCCGAGATCTCTGTTTTACCTCCAATAAAACTTAGCAAGAAGATAAGATTAATAGAAGAAGAAATTGAGCATAGGCGAAGAATAAATGAATGTGCATATGATAAGCTCATAATATATCATATTTTTTATATTTAAATTGGCATGTTTAAGATATTCTTTTAATGTTTTTCAGTGTATATTTCACTTAACAGAGTTTATTTGTTATAGACAAGAAAATCTATAAAATGAAACTAAAGATTATAAAAGATGTTATTTTAAAGCAACTTCTGGGACTAATGGAGGCGTATTTGGAAAATATGTTCAACATGAAAGTTTTAGCCTTTGTTGTTATATTTTTGATGGAATCACATGATTCTAAATTTATATGAGAAAGTTATTGCTAAATTAGTGCAACTGCTTGTAGAGCTTCACATTCGTCTGCTATTTCATCTGACAGAAGGCGTCACTCTAAAGGCTTACAACTCATAGAATATAGATGATTTAAACAAAGTGATCAACATAAAAGTTGTATTCCCTAAAATTATATATCCAATTTAAAAAGAATGGTACAATTTTGAGTTCATATGAGAAATTTATGATCAAGATAGTGGTACTCCCTCTTCAAAAAACTCCGAAATATCAATTTCAGAGGCAACATAAAGGTGGTATTTTGAGCTATTACGACTCAATATACAAGTAGAATCAGGAAAAGTGATTAACATAGAAGTTGTAGATGCTAAAATTATATATCGAACACATAAAAATCAATCAATTTTGAGTTCATATGAGAAAGTTATGATAAGTATACTAAAACTAACATCAAAACTCCGAAGCAGACTTGGCACCTCCGAAGTTGATATTCAATAACTCTGAAGTTCACTTGCATAACTCTAAAACAACATTTTGTACTCTTAAGCAACATTTTTTAACTTTGAAATTGGCTTTGGTGACTCCGAAGTTCACTTGTGTGTCTCTGAAGTAGACTTGTACCTCTGAAATTGACTTTTGTGACTCTGAAGGTCACTTTGGTGACTTCGAAGTTAATATTCAGTGACTCTAAAGCAAGACATATTGACTCTGAAGTTGACTTTAGTGACTTAAAAGCAGAAATTCAAATTTGTAGCTTGATCTTCAGTGCCTCCAAAGTAGCCTAATAAGAAATAAAGTTTGAAATCAAAGCTTAGATTGGAAGTGCACAAATTTAGCTATTTTTTCCATGCATCAGATGTTGCAAATTTAAGAGTATAAGACATGCAGATTAAAAAATATTATTGAAAGCTAAATTTTAGACTCAAGATTGTGTTGCAATTTTTAGAACCTAGGACAACTTAGTTATTTTGAGAACTTCTATTTTTATGGATTGCAATGTTTGGGAAGCTATATTTTCATTGGGAAATACTAAGTTCTTATTGGATGAGGATCTCTATACATAGAGGCATCAAAATTTGTGAGGATTTCTACTTAAATCCTGCTACTTGGGTTATTTAAAAAGATATCTAGAACATAGTTGTAACAAAGAGTTGGACGAGGAGAAGAGCTTAGAGCAAGAAGATCATTGGCCGTGAAAGCCACTGCAACCTGAATATTTTATTTTCTTTCTAGTTGTTCTTTTATTTTTCAATCAACATTCAACTTTGGATTATGATAATGTTTATTAATTAATTAATTGGTTTTATTTCAAATATGATATTCTAAATTTTGTTATTAAGGATTAAATGGATCTTAGCAATGAAGCTTGTGTTAATGTTTGATTTTTGAGTTAAATTATCTTCGTCCTTATTGTTTCTTCTTTTCTAAGCTTAATGCGTGTATGTGCTTAGCTACCATGTGCATAAACTGAGATTCTTAATTTATACTCGAGAGAGGTGAATTAGGAATAGACTCTTGAATTGAAGAACATGTGATGCAATGAAGTCTAGATATAGTTATTGTACATGTGCAATCTATGTGAATATGACCTTGCGAGTGCATATATTACACTTGGATGCTTAAGTTAAATGGGTTTATTGATGTGGATTTGCATGGAAACATAGTAAATCACTTTAATAGGCACACCTATCATAACACTTGTGAAAGAGTGGTAGATAATTTAGTGTATCCGATTGACAATGAGAGGAATGATGATTTATTCAATACAATCCATCATTACAAGTGAATTTGCTTAGTGAAGTTGAATTGCAAGATATTTCATCACTTGATATTTCTTCTTTTGCACTTATAATTTGTCAACTTAATTGTTCATTCATATTTCATCCTGATATCATCTACTAAAATTCATTCAATCAAATATTACTGATTTGATACAAGTTTGGTACTTATTGTGTAACAACCTACTTCCTTGTGGGAACGATATTCAACTCACCTCATCTATATTACTTGTGATCGTGTATACTTGCACGAGAGTCAATAAGTTTTGGCATCATTGCTGAGCAAGTCAGTGAGTTATACATTGATATCACTATTAATCAATATTGGTATTAATTTGGTTTTTCTTTTCTGCTTAGTACTAGTTTATATGTTTAGTTTGATTCTTTGTTATAATTTTTTTTGAATTCTAGATTTGATTTATTTCTGTTATTTTTGTAAAAATAGTGTATGGTACAAAGTCAGTAAGGTAATCTAGCTGAGTTTGACCCAGAAATTGATTGTACCTACAGAAGAAGACTAAGAGAGCAATCGATTTTGACTGAAAAGATGGAAGAAGCAAGTGTAGCTGGAGCAGTTGTAGTTGAAAATCCACATAGGCTTTTGATAGGTTATATTGCTCTAACTTTTTAGGGACAAACATCATGCATAAGAAGACCTGCAGTTCAAGCAAATAATTTTGAGATTAAGCCATCTCTTATTCATATGCTTCAGCAATCTGTGCAATTTAGTGGACTTTAAAGCGATGATCCAAATAGCCACTTAGATGCTTTACTTGAAATCTGTGATATAATCAAATATAATGGAGTAACTGATGACATAATTAGGTTGAGATTATTTCCATTTTTTCTAAAGGACAAAGCCAAAAGTTGGCTTTCTACTCTTCCTGCAGGCTCAATCACTACTTGAGATGTTATGATACAGAAGTTCCTAGGTAAGCTTTTTCCTCCTTTAAAATCTGCTAAGATACGTAATGATATTACAACTTTCATGCAGTTGGACAATGAATCATTATATGAGGCATGGGAGAGATTTAAAGATTTGCTGAGGAGATGCCCACGTCATAACTACCCATTTGGATGCATGTACAAACTTTTTATAATGGGACTAGTCCAAATTTTTGTTCTATGATTGATGCAACTGTGGGAGGATCACTAAATAACAAAATGCTAGAAGAAGCTTACAAACTATTGGAGGGGATGGCATCAAACAACTATTAGTGGCCTACTGAGAGGTTACCAATGAGAAGACCAGTCAGAGTGCATGAAGTGGATGGTTTCACTGCACTCACTACACAGTTTGAAGCATTGAATAAGAAAATAGACAACATGAATGCTTCAGCAATGAAAATTTAGAAAGTGACTTGTGATTTCTATGGTGGAGGACATACTAGCATGGATTGTTAGGTAGGTAACACTTTTGCACAATCTAATGAGAATGCTAACTTTGTTAATAATTTGAACAGGATGCAGAACAATCCCTACTCCAGCACTTACAATCCAGGGTGGTGAAATTATTCAAATTTCTCATGGAGCAATCAAAATACAATAAGGCCACCACTAGGATTCAAGCAACCAGAAGAGAGAAAATCTAATCTAGATGAAATTGTCAATAAATTTGTTAGCAGTGCTCAAGAATTCATGAACAACACAGACATAAGGTTTCAAAATCAAGAGGCCTCAATAAAAAATTTAGAGATGCAGGTAGGATAAATAGCAAACATGTTGTCAAGAAGACAGTAAGGTTTAGCAACATAGAGAAAAATCTAATTAAAAAGGTAAAAGTTGTAACCCTAAGAAGTGGAAAGCAAGTGGGAGAAGAAGATGTTCAATAAGAGACTCTCAAAGAAAAACATGAGGAGCTAGGACAAATCAACAAAAAATTTAAGCCATCTATAAAAGAACCTCCTATTCTTGAAATCAAACCTTTACCTTCTCATTTAAAATATGCTTACTTAGATGAAGTTTCTTCTTCGCTAGTAATTATTTCTCCTTCTTTGATAGATTTGATGGAGGAGAAACTATTAAGAGTATTGAGATAGCATAAGGGTGCAATTGGATGGAAAATCGTAGGCATCAAAGGAATTAGCCCTTCACTTTGCATGCATAAAATTCCAATAGAGGAGCAATACAAACCCACCATCCAACATCAGAGGTGTTTGAACCCAAAGATGTAAGAAGTGGTAAAAGTAGAAGTGATCAAGCTACTTGATGTAGGAATCATCTATCCTCTTTCTGACAGTCCATGGGTGTGCCCTATGCAAGTTATACCAAAGAAGGGAGGTATGACTATTTAGAAAAATGACAATAATGAATTGATTACAACTAGAATAGTTATTGGATGGCATGTATGTATTGATTACAGGAAATTGAATGATGCTGCTAAAAAAGATCACTTTCATTTACCATTTATTGATCAGATGTTGGAAAGAATTGTAGAACATGAATTCTATTGATTTTTGGATGGTTACTCAGGTTACAATTAGATTACTATTGCACTAGAAGACGAAGAGAAAACCATATTCACTTGTCCATATGGTACTTTTGCTTTTAGAATAATGCCTTTTGGTCTTTGCAATGCACTAGCCACTTTTCAGAAATGAATGATAGCCATTTTTTCTAATATGGTTGAGGACTATATTGAGATTTTTATGGATGATTTTTCTGTTTTTGGCTCATCATTTGATTTATGTTTACATAATTTGGCTTTGGTATTGCAAAGATGGGAGGAGACTAAATTTATTCTAAATTGGGAGAAGTGTCATTTTATGGTGTAGGAAGGGATAGTGCTTAGACACAAGATTTCAAAAAAAAGAAAAGAAGTTGATCAAGCCAAAGTAGAGGTCATTGAAAAATTACCTCCACCAACATCTGCTAAATTTTTCAGAGGATTTTTGGGGCATGTAGGATTTTGTAGATGGTTTATCAAGGACTTTTCAAAAATTATTAAACCCCTCTCTAACCTTTTAGTTAAGAATGTACTATTTAATTTTTTCCATGATTACTTGTAGGCCTTTAACACTTCGAAGGAAAAATTGGTTTCAACACCAATCATGGTAGCACCAAAGTGGGATCTACCTTTTGAGCTAATGTGTGATGCAAGTGATATGGTTGTAGGAGCTATCTTGGTACAATGAAAAGTGAGAAATTTTCAAACCATTTACTATGCTAGTAGGACCTTATCAGGATCTTAATTGGATTACTTAAAAATAGAAAAGGAACTTTTGGTAGTAGTTTTTGCTTTTGATAAATTTCATTCTTACTTGATTGGTTCAAAAGTGATTGCTTATTCTGACCATTTAGCTCTGAAATATTTGGTTACAAAGAAAGAAGCAAAGCCTAGATTGATTAGGTGGATTCTCTTGCTGTAGGAATTTGATTTGGAGATCAAGGATAAAAAGGGAACTAAGAATCTAGTTGCAGATCACTTATCCAGAATTCCAATTGCAAAACATGAGGAGACTCCAATTCTCGAAGAATTCCCTGATGAGCATATATTTCATGTCAACTCCACACAAACACCTTGGTTTGCTGATTTCGTAAATTATTTGGCAAGTGATGTTTTACCTCCTGACATTTCACCATAATAGAAAAAAAATTCCTTTTTTGATGTTAAACATTATCTTTGAGAAGAACCATTTCTGTTTAAAGTTTGTGTAGACCAGATGATAAGGAGGTGTGCACCAGAGGAGGAGATAATAAGTATTCAACAACATTGTCATGATGGAGAGAGGCAGGTGGACATTTTTGTTCCACCAAAACTATAGTAGGGTTTTGTAATCTAGTTTTTCTTGGCCAACAATTTTCAAAGATGCATATACCCATGCACTTTCATGTGATAGATTTTAGAGAATGGGAAATATCTCTAGGAGAAATGAGATGCCTTTAAACAACATTCTTGTTTGTGAATTATTTGATGTTTGGGGTATTAATTTAGTGAGACCATTTCCCTCTTCCTTTATCCATAAGTACATTCTGGTAGCTGTAGAATATGTGTCTAAATAGGTGGAAAATGCAACAATGCCAACAAATGATGCTCGAGTAGTGCTCAAATTTTTGAAGAAAAATATTTTTACTAGATTTGGCACTCCTAGAGCAATCATCAATGATGGGGGAACACATTTTTGCAATAAACAGTTTGATGCACTTCTCCATGAATATGGAGTTACACATAAGATTGCAACCCCTTATCATCCTCAGACTAGTGGACAGGTAGAAGTTTCTAATAGGGAAAGCAAAAGAATTTTGGAAAAAACTATGAATGCCTTTAGGAAAGATTGGTCAGTAAAACTTCATGATGCACTTTGGGCATATAGGATTGCATTCAAAACACCCATTGAGATGTCTCCTTTTAGGCTAGCATTTGGAAATGCTTGTCATTTACCTGTGGAATTAGAACATAGAGCATATTAGGAACTAAAATTTTAAAATTTTGACAAGCAACTTGTTGGAGAAGAAAGATTGCTACAATTGAATAAGCTGGATAAACTTTGCAATGAGGCTTATGAGAATGCCAAGATATACAAAAAGAGTACAAAGAGATGGCATCACAAGTACATTCTAAAAAGAGAGTTTGAAATTGGTCAAAAAGTGTTACTTTATAACTCTCACGTTAGACTATTTTCTGGTAAGTTACAATCCAGATGGTCAGGTCCTTTCACTGTCACAAGGATACTGCCATATGGGACAATTGAAGTTGCTCATGACACCAAGGCAACATTTAAAGCGAATGGTCAATGTCTGAAGCCATACTTTAAAGGAAGATTTAACAAACAAAAGTTCACATTGGACTTGAAAGAACTAACTTAAAGAAAGAGATAGTCAATCTAAAGACTATAAATCAGAATTACTTCCTCATCCTCTTACTTTTAGGAATTTTAGCCTAACTTAGTTTGCTTTAATTTTTCTTTTTGTTTAGGATTTTTTTGTTTTGCTTACTTGATTTCAGAAAATTTTGTATTGCAACCATCAATAATTTGATCAACTCTTGTCCATAAACAAAGGAGAATGGTTCACTTCAGAGGAGAAAGTTGAATTCATGAGAAACAAACTATCTAAACTTTCTTTGTTCTCTTCACAATTAGCGTAGTTGTTTATTTTATTTTCTCTATTTGGATAGATTTTTTTTAGTTATGGTTTGATTTTTATGTTACAAAAGTAAAAACCTAATTTTAAATTGAGCATAGAAGCTTCATGAGATTGCAAATTATGTGACAAGTATGAAAATTGTTAGAAATTTGCAAAGAATGCCAATAAATTTCAGAAGAAGAGGATTAGAATGCACTTCATTCAGGGAAGCCCTTAAACTTAAAATTCTATCATTATTTCACATTGAGGACAAAGTTTGCTTTAAGTTTGGGGGGTATTAGGGAGTTACATTCATATTTACAACCAAGATTGCATATTTGCATTCAGTTTTGGATTTTTTTTTAGATTTAGGTATAAATTTTCTCTATGAGCTTCTCTTTTGATAATTTAACTAAAGAAATCAAAGAGCAATTGTGTCATAATGCTAAGATTGAATAGGATAGATTCTCTTTTAATAATCAAGTGAAATATGCTGAGTTTTTTTATTACCATTGCACATTATTGAGAAAGAAGAATAGGTGCTACCTTATGATTTACTAATTCTTATGATAAGTCCTTCCTTTTCATGACTGATGAAAATTTCAATTAACACATTATGTTATGATTATGCAAAGTGTATGTGGATTAGTAATGATATTGCGAATTTAGTAACATATCCTGGTTGACACAAGCATGTTAGAAATTATTTGATTATCCCTCATGGCGAAATCCTAAATAACATGTTTACTTAAAAGTGATTTAGGCACTCTTTGATCAGTTTGAGCCTTTCAAGCTAACTTAGTATATTCACTGTCACTAGTGTCCCTATTGAGCTTTAATGAAAGAATGGCATACGCAAAGCATGTGAAAGATCATCATTCAATTTTTCTTTCTTTAGCCTCATTATTCAAACCCTTTTAGACTAAAAAATCATGATTGACCTATTAAGAGACATATTTTAAACACATAGTTGTAGAGAGGTATATGAGTGCATAAGAAGATAAGTTTGGGGGAATAAAAGAGAAGAATGCTAAAAGAAGAGGAAAAAACACAAAAGGAAAGAAATAAATAAGGATTTATCCTTCAATTGGGGGGATTATATCTCCATGAATTCAACAAAAAATAAGTTTGGAAATGTGGTAGTAATACTACCCATAGTTAGAGGGATCACATCCTATTGAGAGTAAAAGAAAATAAGTCTAGGGTGTGGTAGTAATATAGCTCATAAAATAGATAAAGCCCCAAATAAAAAGTTAAGAGAGTGAATATTCATGTAAAATGTAGATATGATCTCTTACTTTGTGTATCCTTATTCCCTTTCCTTGTTAGTTAAACCCAAGGTCCCATTATAAGCTTAACAAAGATCTATTAATCCAAGTGAATAGAGTTATCAATATTAGTGGAGAGGGATTATGAAAAGCAAGCTTATGAGGTATTTTGTGAAGATCATGAAAATCACTGGTTTGCACATTGTTGACTGAAAAACATGCATGTAGAATGAAATTGACATTTGCCATACGCACAATTTTCATTTCATGAAAGGATTGATGAAGCATGGGTTTTATGAGATTACTTGGCAAGTATCTTGAGTAATTTTTGAGATATGTGCATATATGTAATTTGTTTGCCATGTTACTAATTGTTTAAGGGAGACTTTCCAGACCGATTTATGAGTTCAAATTGTTATTTTGCTCGAGGACAATCAAAAGCTTAGTTTGAGCATATTTGACAAGATCATAATATGCTATATTTTTTATATCTAAATTCACATGTTTAAGATCTTCTTTTAATGTGTTTCAGTGGATATTTCACTTAACAGAGTTTGTTTTGTTACTGACATAAAAATCTATAAAATGAAACTGAAGATTACAAATGATGTTACGTTAAAGCATTTTGTGGGATTGATGGAGGCATATTTGAAAAATGTATTGTAATGCCCCTCACTCCCACCTTAGGTGTTTTAACCAGCCATCCGGGGGCCAATGTGAGACGCTACCATCTTATATTCCAGAGAAGAATCTTATAAAAAATTTGACAATCTCCCCTGAAATATAAGGCATTTGCACCTGATATACATGTGTAATATAACATACCATTAATAATCATGCAATATAAAACATCAATTACATTTAAATACTAAACACCAAACCCATACTCA
>JAYJMB010004403.1:0-12999 GCA_036873735.1 Pouteria campechiana | reverse complement strand
TATATTTAGGAATCAAATAGGTGCAAAAGATGAAGTATTAGGAGAATAAAATATGACATTTTGCATTCTCATCAAGCCTTCACTATATGGTGCACATAACACTAATTATTCTTTATTGCATAAATTTGATTAAAACACACTAAGCACCATAATTACTTAAACTTTCATATTAAGCATTTAATAGAGAAGTATACTATATTTGCTTTACAAAATGATACAATCACATGAAGATAAAACATATTTTGATATTATTTATATGAAAGCTAACAATGTAGAAAGTGCAGAAAAGTTTAAGTGCAAGATAATGATCTTCTGCAACAAACTACCACAACTATCTGCTATGTTCCAAAGGAGCAGAACTGATGAAAATCGTGGAAGAAGAAGAAGAAGACAGAAGGTTTAGAGATAGGCAATAAAGAAGGTTGCTTTAGATACTTCCATTATAAAATCAATAGGAGATAAACAAGGCTTTGAAGAAGTGCTATAATGAGTTTACGTAGTTTGTCAACCTGAACAAGAAAATGTCAATAGACAAACGCAAAACAAAAAGCTAAAGAAGAAGCCATGATCAGAGAACTTAAATTGCATTTGAGAAATTTGAACCACTTATACTTGATCTAATCAAAGTTTGTCTAAGACAAAGTACAAGGATGAAGAAGCAACTCAATGGCTTGGCAGACAAATGAAGAAAGACAAAGAAGTAATCACCCAAATGACCAGGCACAAGAAAAAAGACTTTGTCTGATCAACAACGTTAAAGAAAGAATTTGTCTAAGGATAAGACGGCTTGATACAAGGGAGTGAAACTTCAGCTAAGCCAAGACAAACAAACTAAGAATGAAGAAATATTGAAGTTGTTAGGACAAATCCCTTCTATTGCTCGAAGTGTGCAGAACAGTTGAAGAACTTGCCTCATCTTTGGATCAAAATTCATCTATCACAATAGACAAAGTATCAGCCAAAGTAGAAGATAAAGTAGAAGCTGCAGATTGAGTATAGATGAAGCTGAATAGATAAAGAGGTGCTTGGACCAAAATGGGCTTCAACAGACAAAGGCACGATCATCTACAACTTATAAGAAACAAACCTATGCGATGTGTAGAGTACTCTGTTCAGGACAAAGAACACATCATCTATCGCTTACACTAGATGAATACTACACTTCATCTATTCGAGCAAGTTAAAGTTACTTCTTCTAGCACTTTCAAAAGACAACAAGGAAGAAAAGAAGAAAATCACACTTCATTTATTAGTGCAAGACTGAGTGAACTCCATTTGTCACCTCCAACAGGTGATGAAGAATAAAGAAGCACATCCCACTTTATTTGTTCCTATAAAAGGAGATGTTTATCAATCAACCAGTCTATCTTCATCAGCACTATCTAGAGATGATCTGTTATCTATAATAAACAAAGCACATTCATGAAGGATAGACCAACAAACAAATCTTCTAGAGGAATTGAGGTAGACAAGGAAGAGTTTGTCTATTAGTCAATTCAACTTCATTTGTGCCATTCAAATTTTGTCTACTACTTGCAACACACAAAATCATTCTTATGAAAGTTCAATTGATAGACAAACCTTGGAAGAATTCATCTACAACTTATGGTAGACAAATGCAGATAGAGAGAGGTCGTGACTTGTCAAAGAAAAATCAATTTATGTGACTAAGCATACAAATGGCATCTGCACTCGAGCCATCGTTGTGTATACTTATACCAATTACCATTTTAGGCAATAAGCAGTGCTGTAAGACTTTCAAACCCGTGATGGGTCAAATGAGGAACACCATTTTACACATCTCATCCTCCTCTTTGAATGACAATGCATCAGCTCAAGACAACTCAAAAAGACTTGGACTTCAATACTAGAAAAATCAAACGGTCTTATTTATTCAATGCTGCTCTCATTTCTGCATCCAATGGAACCCATCTTCTCCAACAGTCAAAAGTATGAAGAAGCTATTTAAGGAGAACAGGTGAGATGATTCAGGGGGGTGAAGGAATACTTTTCAGATGCACCTAACCTTATGCAAATCCTTCCATCCATGGCTAAGAACTTGAATTGTTATTTATCTTTCTTAAGCTTAAACCTTTATATCCTTATGGCCATTATCTTTACATTATGGAAAGATCTTTTGTATTACATAGAGCCGAGAGAGTGATCGTATTTTCCCCTATGCTTCATTGTAACACTCTGTAAAGTGTTAGTTTTCTAGTAAACTTAAAACTAAAGAGTTGTTGGTGAGCTCCAGAAAACTAACAAGTTTGCTAGTGATCTTTAAAACCGGTGAGTTTGTGGTAAGCTCATGAAAACCACATTATATGAGTTGTTGGTGAGCTTTGCTGGTGACCTTTGAAGCTAGTGAGTTTCCTAGTGAGCTCATAAAACCAGAAGAGTATCAAGGATACTTGTTTGTGACCCTGGAGTTGAAATCCAGAAGGAGTGTCGAGGATACTTATGTATTCCATTATACGGGGTATAGTGGAACCCAAGGCATAATAAGTTAATGTCCTTGGAAGAGTGGATGTAGGGACGAGGTCTTGAGCCAATATAAAAATCATCTCGTCTGTGTGTGTTTGTTCATTTATTTTATTCTTCACGCATTTTATTAGTTCTATTATTCATCTTATGCCACACCACATGCAAGCACGAAAAGAGGGAATTGATCAAATAGAGGTTAAGCAATGAATTTTTATTTACTTAATTCACCCCTCCCTCTTGGGTTAAGCTATCCTACGAGACTCTACAAGTGGTATCAAAATGAGCTAGATAAACAATTATAGTCATCCCTTTGGCTTATCCAACATTTTCATCCTCTATGTTCTTCAAATAATAGTCTATCTCCCATCTTCCAAACTTTTGATATATTAAATTGGAGATGAGAAAAAAGGAGATTGGAAACATCTCTAATGGCCAAATAATTTTCATCTATGAAAATTTTCTATATTGACATAAGCGAGGATGAAACAAGAGTAGAGCCAAAAAGGTTGAAAACTCACTATATGCTCTCTGTCCCATTGTTTGTAAGGATGTCTTGGCTTATGAACTGATATGAAAAATATTAGACAAGCCAAAAATAAATTAATAAGGGACAAAAACACTTGGCACTTTGCATTATTATTTAAACTAACTTGAGTGTAGGAAATCAAGAAAAACAGAAAGTTAACTCCTGAAGAAGAAGAAAGAGAAAGGAGACTTAGTCTGAAGAAACAAATTGAAAACACGATGAAATACGAAGTTCTTTCAAAATAAAAAGGAAAGGTAAGTGTAGGTATGACATTTTAACTCAAAACCTCTTACTGAATGTGTCATTATCTGAACTTTTGAAATATTTATTTGTGCATTTCTTTCAATCTATTCTTTTGTTAATAAAGTATCTATGTTCAATCTTTCCATTTATCTCGTCTATTTACATAATTTTATTTTAAAAACCTTCACGCTTATTTATTAATTCTAAATTGCTCACATGTTAATATTCAAATTTGTTATATATGTTTATATCTAGTTAACTTTGTTTGAATATTCATTTGTAGAAATCAAAGTTTATTTCCTAAATCTTTATATGATGAAGACTAAATTTAATGATTAGAATTTTGTCTAAATTTCCTTTGGTTGTTTATATATTAAAATTGAATTACGAAACTATGTTTATGTATTTCTACATATTCATTTATTCATTCATTTACACATTATGTAAAAAACCATATTTAGAATTTTGATTACTTATATAATTGCACATTGATAAAAATAAACTTTCACACATAGTATTTTCTATGCATAAATTTTTTCACTTATGTATATACACAGGAGAATATAGAATTCACACTAGGGCTAATAAAACTCTGAAAAACATAAGTAAAACTTCTAAGATAATCAAAAAGAAAATAAACAACACTGAATTAACAAATAACCTAAACTAAGGATGCCTAAAAGACAGAATGAAACTGAATAATTATGCTCAAGATCATTATTAAAAAAGGAAGAGTAATCTAGCACAAAAGGATAATTACAATTTACATCTGTGCTAGTTCGAATAACTTAATACCTGATTAAAGCAAAGGCTTACCCAGTTTATTCATGAAAATTAAATTGCTTTAATTCACTGGCATATTTCTCTGCATATTGTTATGGATAAAATGACTCTTTTCACTGACATATTTGCAATATATTTCCACATGAATTTGAACTCATTAAAAAAGAAAGTGCAAGAATATGTTAAGTGTATGTAGGAAAACTTGAGTTGAGCATAGAAGAAAGTAACCAATGAAAAATCAGATTCTTCTTCTCAGTTCACAAATCTAAGTAAAAGAGCCTACAAGTTCAAGTTTTGGATGCAAAGAAATGACTGAAACTCGAGCACGGAACAACATCAAATCCTCAGAAACAACATTAAGGGCTTGATAGCAAAAGCTAAACGCTTACTCAAGAATGACAACAACACCTATGAACTGGAATGAGAAATCTATGAAGGGAAGCATCAAAAGAGATAAGTTGTCAAACTTGATTATATTTCTTTCATTGCTATATACCCTAGATATCTTTGAATAAACTACTTTGGATTTGAATTGATTGCTTTAGCTAAGTCATCCTAAAAATCTTAATAAATCTTAATTAATGAAACTTTAACACATTACATTCCTAAACCATAGTTAAGCCTTTTTGGGAAACTTCATAGTTTAAGGTCTCAAATAGGAATTCCACTCCTAGTCATTCCTTCTGTAATAATGCTTATTGGCTTGATCTCACATAATGAACTAGAACTAAAAAGCAAAAACTCATAAATATAACAAATCATAACACACAAACAAAACCTTTAATATTAACAAAATTCCATGAACATTTAAGCATCCAAAAATTTCTACCTTCTTAAAATATTAACAGCCACCAATAAGTTTAAAACATTTAACAAAGAAAATTTAAAATAGTTACTCTTTTAAAACTTCAATAACTGCTAACAACTCTGTTATTCTATCCTGAATCTCAGACAATTCCTTATCCAAAGACTTAATTCTATCTATAATCTCTCCATAAGCTATACACCGATTAGTCAAAAGGAGATCTGAAGAGACATTTATCTTCTTAGCAAACTTTAATACCTTCTTCAACTGTCTCACCTCTATTTTCAAAAAATGAATCTGATTGTTTCCCTCACTTATCACTCAGTCCACAGTTGCCTAAATGTTAACTTTGTAAATTGTCTGTCCAACTGAATATCATAGAATACAAGGGTTACGACCAATTTTCAAAAGATACATAAACTTTGCAAAAGCAATCATCTAATCAATAACTTAAACTAGACCTTCACATTTTAGAGACCCAAAGAGGACAAATTAGGATCATGTATTATCACTATTAAACAATGATGAATAGAATATAATAAAAGATACACAACTAAGAACAATTCTATAAACAACACAAATCACTAAACATAAATTTTCATAAATGACCAGAACATGTAAAATCATAAATGTGAGTATCGAGAGTTGCAATGTTACATAAAAAGAGTTTAGATAAAAAAGGATAAAATATTTAATTGGCTAAAATATCAACGACTGCTTCCAACTCCTTAACCCTCTAGTGAGCTTTGTCTAACTCGGTCTTGAAATCCTTAATACATCCTGTAGCATCCGTATAAGCCATAGAGTTCTTAGTTAAGAGACAAGTAAAATAAAGACTATTTTTCCTAACAGAAGCCAAATCAATCTTCATCTACTTAATCTTATCCTGAAGAACTAGACATCTCTCTACAGCCTTAAAAGCAGCATCGTCATTCTCACCTTGAATAAACTTTACAAAAGAACTGGAAGATGCCATGGTTGACTTTAAAAAAAGCACTGAAGAGTCATCTCTTCCTAATCCCTCTACGCAAGAAAAGAGAAAGATGAAAACTTCTCCGCTTCCTAAGTAATTTGTAAACTCCTCCATTAATAACTCTCAACCGTTGCAATTGATAATAATGACAAAAACCATTAATTAAAAAAGATGCACATTAACAGTAAACCATGCATTGTCATTGCATTTACATTCGGAATAATTAATATGATTTTGATAAATAACACATGCTAAATTGATAAATGTCCAAGTATTACCTATTATAAATATGCTTCTTGAAATAATGAAAATGTTTAATTATCAAAATACTCAAAAGATATTTAATATTGTCATTAATCTAATTAATCTAGTTGTTACAGTAAATCAATTCATGAGAGAGAAAATTATGAAATGTACAAACAAAAAAAATTCCAAGATTTAACAAAATAGGGGGAGAAGACCTTAAAGAAAGAATATAAATAAACAGAAAGAAGAATATAATTAAGGGAAGAGAAATAAAAATGATTATAAGTAAAATCTTTTTGATTATGACAAAAAGAGGGAGAGAAATATAGAGACTTATAAGAAATAAGAGACTTGTGAAAATAATAGTTAGAATTAGAAAAATGATAAAAGGATTGAACCCATAGGATTATACAAGTCAGATATTCAGGGGGAGATTAAAAGAAAATTCCTAATTTTTGTATAATTCTTCAAAGTTTTATCATCATAAAAAAGGAGGAGATTGTTAGCACTATTATATATGATTTTAATGATAACAAAACTTATAGTAAAGAAAAGAAATTGTATGTTTAAATCACTAACAAACATGTGAATGTTATAAAATAATTAACATAAACACATAACCATGAATGATAAATTAAACTAGCATACAACCTTCACTTTATGGTGCGCATAACACTAATTATTTTGTATTGCATAAATTTCATTAAAACACACTAAGCACAATAATTACTTAAGCTTTCATATTATGCATTTAATAGAGAAGTATATTATCCTTACTTTAGAAAATAATACAATCACTCGAGGATAAAATACACTCTGATATTATTTATATTAAAGCTAACAACGTAGCAAGTGTAGAAAAGTTTGAGTGTAGTATAATGATCGTTTGCAACAAACTACCATAATTATCTGCTACATTCCAAAGGAGTTGAACCAATGAAAATAGTGGAAGAAAAAGAAAAAATAGACGGTTTAGAGATACGTAATAAAGAAGGTTGATTTAGATGCTTCCACGAACAAAAATAATAGTAGATAAATAAGGCTTCAAAGAAGTGCTACAACGAGTTTACATTGTCTGTCAACCTAAAGGAAAAAATGTCGACACACAAATGCAAAACAAAATGCTAAAGAAGAAACCATGATCAGAGAACTTAAATTGCATTTGAGAAATTCAAACCACTTATACTTGATCTGATCAAAGTTTGTCGAAGACAAAGTACAAGGTTGAAGAAGCAACTTAATAGCTTGGTAGACAAATGAAGAAAGACAAAGAAGTAATCACCCAGAAGACTAGGCACAAGAAAAGAGACTTTGTCTGATCAACGAAGTTAAAGAAAGAATTAATCTGAGGATAAAAGGCTTGATACAAGGGAGTGAAACTTTAGCTGAGTGAAGACAGACAAACCAAAATGAAGAAACATTGAAGTTGCTAGAACAAACCCCTTTTATTGCTCGAAGTGTGTAGAATAGTTGAAGAACTTTGCCTCATCTTCGGATCAAAAGGTCGTCTGTCACAACAGTCAAAGTATCAGCCAAAGCAGAAGATGAAGTAGAAGTTGCACATTGAGCATGGACAAAGCAAAATAGACAAAGAGGTGCTTAGACTGAAATAGGCTTCAATAGACAAAGGCACAATCATCTAAAACTTATAATAAACAAACCTATGCAACATTCAAAGTACTCTGTCTAAGATAAAGAATACTCCGTCTATCGCTTACACCAGACGAATACTACATTTTGTCTGTTCGAGCAAGTTAAAGTTAGCTTTATCTGACACTTTCAACAGACAACGAGGAACAAAAGAAGAAAGTTACAATTCATCTGTTAATGCAAGACTGAGCAAACCCCGTCTGTCACCTCTAACAAATGATGAAGAATAAAGAAAGAACATTCCACTTCATTTGCGCCATTCAAAGTTTGTTTACTACTTGCAATAGGCAAAATCATTCTTATGGAATTTCAATTGACAAACAAACCTTGGAAGAATTCATCTACAACTTATGGTAGACAAATGAAGATAGAGAGAGGCTGTGACTTGTCAAAAAAAATTGATTTATGTGACTAAGTATACAAATGGCATCTGCACTCGAGCTGTCATGCAAACCTATACCAGTCACTATTTTTGGCAATAAGCGTCGCTGTAAGACTTTCAAACCTTTGATGAGTCAAACGAAAAACACCTTTTTACACATCTCATCCTCCTCTTTGAATGGCAATGTAGCAACTCGAGACAAATTAGAAAGATCTGGACTTCAATGGTAGAAAACTCAAATGGTCTTATTCATTCAATGCTACTCTCGTTTTTGCATCCAACGGAACCCATCTTCTCCAATGGTTTTAAGTATGAAGAAGTTATTTAAGGAGAAAAGGTGGGATGATTCAGGGGCTAAAGGTATACTTTTTAGATGTGCCTAACCTTATGCAAATCCTTTCACCCATGGCTAAGAACTTGAACAATCATCTATCTTTCTTGAGCTTAAACCTTCATATCCTTATGGCCATCTTCTTTACATTATGTGAAGATCTTTTATATTACATAAAGCTAAGAGAGAGACCATATCTTCCCCT
This sequence comes from Pouteria campechiana, assembly GCA_036873735.1. Taxonomy (NCBI): domain Eukaryota; kingdom Viridiplantae; phylum Streptophyta; class Magnoliopsida; order Ericales; family Sapotaceae; genus Pouteria; species Pouteria campechiana. Next base: position 4,371 of record JAYJMB010004403.1, on the reverse strand, counting down.
GTGCTTCATTGTAATACTTTGTAAAGTGTCAGTTTTCTGATAAACTTAAAACCAGAGAGTTGTTGGTGAGATCTAGAAAACCAACAAGTTTATTGGTGATCTTTTAAATCAATGAGTTTGTGGTAAGCTCATGAAAACTACATTATATGAGTTGTTGGTGAGCTCGAAAAAACCATCAAGTTTGCTAGTAACCTTTGAAACTAGTGAGTTTTCTAGTGAGCTTGTAAAACCAAAAGGGTGTTGGGCACACTTGTTTATGCCTCATGGAGTTGGAATCTACAAGAAGTGTCGGGGACACTTATGTATTCCATTATACGGGGAACCTAAGGCACAATGAGTTGGTGTCCTTGGAAGAGTAGATGTAGGGACAAGGTCCTGAGCTATTATAAAATCATCTTATCTATGTGTGTGTGGTTGTTCATTTGTTTTATTTTTCACACATTTTATTATTTCTATTATTCATCTTACAACACACCACACACAAGCATGAAAAGAGAAAAATGATCCAATAGGGGTTAAGCAATGAATTTTTATTTACCCAATTCACCCCTCCCCTCTTGGATTAAGCTATCCTATAAGACTCTACAACATTTAATAAGTATGTCTCTATAACTCAATCCATAATTGAGAAGTTATTGTTTCATCCACAACAATTGAGCACAACAACTTCCAATTGCTATATATTCTGCCTCTACTGTAGAAAGAGTAACACTAGTTTGTTTTCTAGAGAATCAAGATACTAGACTATTTCCTAGAAATTGAGAGGTTCCACTAGTACTTCTATCAACTTTGTATCTTTTAAAATCAGCATATGAATATCCAATGAGTTTAAAACTAGTTCCCTTGGAATAATAGAGTCCTAAATTTGGTGTCAACTAGATACTTAAAGATTCATTTCATTGCAGTAAGATGAGATTCTCTAGGACTGGACTGAAATCTAGTGCATAAGCATACACTAAAGAGAATATGTGGTCTAGATGCAGTAAGGTAAAGAAGAGATCCAACATACTTTGATATTATTTTTAATTTATGAGTTTACCCTTTACATCCTTGTCTAGCCTTATTGATGTACTCTTGGAGTGATTGCTGCCTTGATTTCTTCCGTTTTGAACTTCTTTAGCATCTCTCTAGTATATTTGGATTAGCAAATATAATTTCCATTATCTCTTTACTTGATTTACAATCCAAGGAAGTAGTTCAATTCTCCCATCATACTCATTTCAAATTCAGCCTGCATGATCTTTGAGAAATCTTGATAGAGTTTTTCATCAGTAGCTACAAATATAATGTCATTCACATAAATTTGAACTACCAAGATTTCTTTGTCAATATTTTTCATAAACAAGGTAGTGTCAACCTTTCCTCTCTTAAATTTATGATCATTTAAGAATTTGCTCAACCTTTCATACCAAGCTCTTGGAGCTGGTCTCAAATCATATATTACTATGGCGAGCTTATAGACATGATTGGGTTTATCATCATTTTCAAAACCAGGCGGTTGTTCTACATATACTTCTTCACTTAAATATTCATTTAGAAATGCACTCTTTACATCCATCTGAAATAACTTAAAGTTCTTATAGGAAGTCAAAGCGAGTAGCATTCTCATGGGTTCTAATCTAGCTTAGGAGCATATGATTCTTCAAAGTAAATTCCTTCCTTTTGGGAGTATCCCTTAGCAACTAATCATGCCTTGTTTCTTACAACTAACCCACTCTCATCTAGTTTGTTTCTAAATACCCATTTAGTTTCAATTACATCAACATTCTCTAGTTTTGAAACTAATTCTCATACTTTGTTCCTTTTAAAATAATTAAGCTATTCTTGCATTACTATAATCCAATTTTCATCATTTAAAACTTGATCAATGCTAGTTGGTTCAATTATAGAGATGAAGGCATAATGACCACAGACATTTTGCATAGACCTTCTTGTTTTGACATTATCATAGACATTACCTATGATCTATTTTCTAGGATGAGCACTAATAAATCTCAAATTAGTAGGAGGTTGATAGGGAACATTACCTATTCTTATCTCGTCTTCATTTTTTGAACTTTGTACATTTTCATTGTTGGTGTCATCCTCTTGATCCCTCAGTTTGAGCTTCTTCATATTTGTTATAGCTTCATCTACATCATTTTCACACTCCTTTCTCGGGGTTACATTTTTTCATCAAATTTAACATGTATGGACTCTTCTATGTTGGGAGACAAAAAAAAAAGGGACAGAAGCAGCGTCAACGGCAGCGTCGACGGCAGCGGATACGGCGTCTGCTACTCCCGTTAGGCATTGGCAGCGAGCGGAAGGAGCTCGTGCTCCGGCCACATGTCCGGACACGGCGCGTCGACGGCAGCGGCAATGCCGTCTGCTACTCCCGTCGGGAGTTGGCAGCGAGCGGAAGGAGCTCGTGCTCCGGCCACACGTCCGGACACGGCGCGTCGACGGCAGCAGCAACGCCGTCTGGCATTGGCAGCGAGCGGAAGGAGCTCGTGCTCCGGCCACACATCCGGACACGGCGCGTCGACGGCAGCAGCAACACCATCTGGCGTTGGCAGCGAGCGGAAGGAGCTCATGCTCCGGCCACACGTCCGGACACATCATGTCGACGGCAGCGGCGACGATCGACGGCAAGCAAAAAAAAGTGGGGACGCCGAAACCATCCCGACGGCAGCAAGGGTCGGGTCGTCAGCGACGAAGAAGATGACCCGCTGCTCTGTTCACATTTTTCGGCGACCGGAGCCAGGGATCCGGCGCAACAAACGACTGCCGGAGAAGGGGATGCCGACCAGAACATCGTGCGCGGACCAGATTGACCGATGGACGGCCGACCCGTGACATTGCTGTGGCGATTTGCGGCTGAAACGCCGGCCGTCCAAACCCTTTCTGAGAGATTTCGGCGACGGAAGAAGAAGAGCGACGGCGACAACTCCAGCGCCGGAATCAACAGACGACCGCCGATTTTTTCACCGGCATGGATCACCCGAATAGGCCTTGAAACGCCGCCGGTAGGAGAGACATCGGAACGTCTTCGTCGTCTTCTCCGGTGCAGCTCCCCTGCCGGACTCGTTCCTGACGACGACGGGTTCCGCCCACACGCAGCGACCGTCAGCGGCTGCCTGCCGGCTCTGACGCGCCTGCCTGCCAGTTCCGGCGAACGATAATGGGTCCCGCACACACGACGGCGCGACCGACGCACCTGCCTGCCGGTTTAGGCGAACGACGACGGGTCCCGCACGACGGCGCGACCGACGCACCTGCCTGCCGGTTTCGGCGAGCGATGGCGCGACCGATGCATCTGCCTGCCGGTTCCGGCGAGCGACGACGGGTCCCGCACACACGACGGCGCGACCGACGCGCTTGCCTGCCGGCTCCGGCAAGCATCTGCCGTCCGTCCACTGACGTGGCGCGCGGCTGCTGATGTGGCGCGTGGCCGGGAGCGCTGATGTGGCACGCGGTTGGGAGCGCTGATGTGGCGCGCGGCTGGAAAATACTGTGGCATAGGATGTTTTTTTGAGCTAAAATATGTGCATCAACGTTGGAAAATAAGCTTGCAAAATATATATTGCATGGTACCTATAATAGGGCTATGCAAATTAATTTTGAAGGCCACTAATGAAAATTCCAAGAAAATTACCAAAATGCCCCGTTGGTGGAGCAAGGGCATATTTTCAAAATTACCAAAATGCCCCCGTTGGTGGAGCAGAGGCACATTTTGAAAAAATTACCAAAATGCCCCCGTTGTTGGAACAGGAGCACATTTTGAAAAATTACCAAAATGCCCCATTGTTGGAGTAGGGGCACATTTTGAAAAATTACCAAAATGCCCTCGTTGTTGGAGCAGGGGCATATTTTCAAAAATTACCAAAATGCCCCCCGTTGGTGGAGCAGGGGCACATCTTCAAAATTCCCAAAATGCCCTCGTTGGTGGAGCAGGGGCATATTTTCAAAATTTCCAAAATGCCCCCATTGGTGGAGCAGGGGCATATTTTCAAAATTACCAAAATGCCCCCGTTGGTGGAGTAGGGGCATATTTTCAAAATTCCCAACATACTCCTACGTTGGAGCTGGAATCCCTAAACTACCCCATAGGTCCTAGAGCCTATAAATACTTGCTCATTCCTCTTTGGAGAGGACTTTTGAGAAGACTTTTTGGAGAGAGTTTTGGAGCTTCAAGGACCTTCAAGAGGTAGGTGCCTCACTTGACACTAGTGGCCTTTGGCCACTGGTAATCCATCTGATGCCTGAGGGCACTTTACCATGGCCCCACCATGGTACATACATGGGTCCCACCCATGTATGGTTATGGTGGGTCCCACATGGTGGGCCCCATGTGGCCAATGGACAACAAGATAACACTGAATTAGACAC